>JASKGO010004561.1:0-22505 GCA_030556065.1 Holobus sp. GC000080
TCCAAAAAAGTGAAAAAAATTAGGGGTTGCCATTTAAAAATCGAAAGTTGGGGTCATTTCCGGTTAAACCGGAAGTGGTAAAAATTTGAAATTTATGTCAATGAATCGGAAATATTATCTTATATAAGTGTACCAATTTTTATAAAAATCGGTTGGTAAATAAAAAAATGAAATAGGTGCGTCTAAATCCGTTGTCACCCTGTATGTCTTTTTTAGTTCTCCAGAATTATTTTTAAGTCAATTTCTAGGCGAGTGCAACATTTTATTCAAATTTTCTCAAAATTCAGTACTTTAATTTTAAAAGTTTAATTTTTAATTTTTAAGGCACATTATCCGTAATCAAAATCCAAAATAAAATGTCTTCTATGATTTTCCGGTTTCCGGGAAACATATTTTATGTGCGCGGATTCTACCCCTATACTGCTTGAATACCAGGCATTATATTTATCGACAATGGAAAAAGCAAACTTGGAAATTAATTTTTTATATTAAACTTTTTTTTCATTATTGAATAAAAGTAATAAATTAATTTCTCAATAATTCAGACTTTTCCCCCTGCACGTTACTCAAAACTGATGAATGAAACTCGAACAATTTCTAGAAAAAGTAACCGTTAATAAATTATACACGTGCTCTGTCATACTTAGAATCTTAGAATGCCGCATTAAGAATGCGAAGGAAATGCGAATGCGTTTACCTTTTAAGCCCTAAATTGTGCAGATTTTCCATCGAAGGCGCGTAGCCGTTATTCTGGTAAAAGGGGCCAATGAAGTGATTAGGCGATGCCTCTAACGGAATAGTGACGGCCTGAAGACTTAGATCCCTCAACCGTTTGTTAACCGACGCTTCTTCTTTCCATACGGAGTACAAGCCTTGAACTATAACGACTTCAATTACATTCGCTAATATCCTAGCTAACCAGCACGTCAATTCCGTCACTCCATAAAGTGACTCAATTCTCTAAACAAGAGAAAAATAAACAGTAAGAAACAAACAACGGCGACATGAAGAACAACTCGAAACAACATTCATTTACTTCCGCTTACTTGAAAGCAACTTAGAGGCAATTTAAATTTAAATCGCTTTCTTTTTATTCTTTCTTACCCAGTATTGAGTGCTCATGTAAATGACCATCCCTGCTTCCGGGAACGTAAGAAGTGTGACGGCAAACATCCAAGAGATTAGACAGAGAGTGTTTTTCTTCAAAAATAAAAAAAATTAATTAATTAATTAATAAAAATGAAAGAGGGTAGTCGAAAATGATTGCCTTGAAACTTACGGTTGCCAATCCGTGGATCAGCATTGCTGCGAATAAAGAGAGCGTGAAGTAAAGAGCGCATAGAATCGATGCTGTAGGCAAAGTCGATGCCGATTCCAATATCCATAACAATTCGAACGCGAACGCAATGAGATATGTTATCTGCAAGACGTGGAAATGATTATTAGTAGCAGTTTTGCCTCAAACTAGGTAATGGTATGGTATGTACTTTAAATGCCAGCGGTAATAGTATTCGAATACGATTGAAGGAATGCTAATGTATTTTTCGGTGTACGATCGAATTTGATTTTCTTCGCTGTATTAATTTATTTACGGTACTATAGTTTTTCATTTTTTTTTTTGTGGAATAGATGTAATGTTTTTATAAAGTAGATTTTCGATGGCAAACAACACTATTTGAATTTTTTTTTATTTTATCAATTTAAATGTCCTATTTTTATTTAATAATTTTTATTATGGAATTGATAAAATTTTAATATGAATTTTTAATTTCAAGTTACTATTAATCTTTGAGATGTATTATTGCTATTATTTCACAATTTTCTGTCCAGGATAAACGAAATAAAATAAGGAAAAAATGTTTCATAACTCTTAATTATAATGACGAAGTAAAACTCAATTTTTTATAACATCTATTTATTTAACTTCTTTTCATCTAATAAATACACATTTTTATATGAAACTATCATTAAAAATAACTTTATAATTACTTAAAGTAAATATTTTTTTATAATAAATAAATAAATTTATAATTATTAAGGGTAATTAATTAAAATGATAATTTTTTAAATATGTGGAACTTTTAAATCAGTTAAAAGAAATTTAAAATTACTATCAACCAAATTTCTTTCTATTTTACGGAGATTTATTTATGATTATTTTTAAGATTGCAAAATTTCGAGTTATATCGGACGTTATAGTTCGCCATAGTAAGATTAGTAGTTGCATTTTCATTCTTTCTTTCCATTAATCAATATCGATGAAGGTAATAATATAAAATGTCTTTATATTGTACAGTGTAAACGATTTCAAAAATACTGATAATCAAACTTTTGTTAAAGATACAAACTGTTAAATAATGGAGTTTGCTGCTAAAAGAGTTTTACCATTTACGGTTTTTTTGCTTCATGCTAATTATTTTCACAATTGACCCATTTTTAATATTAAACTGAATAATAATGGAAGTAAAGTCCTAAAGGTAATAGTAATTTCATTTCATCATAACTTATAAGGATTGATGTTTTATAATTTTTTTCAATACATTTCTGGTTAATTTTTATAAATTATTCCTATAAATTCAAAATAAATTTTGCAAAATTAAAATTTTAAGTGATAAACACTTGGAGGGATAATTTTTTATTTGCAAATCGATATAAAATGATAATAAACATCATGTCATCGGCATATTCTAGGCCCACACGTATTAATTTCCGGTGAATTTAAATAAAAACTAATGGTAATGTAATAATTTGATCGATAATGGAATTTAAGTTTGAGAAAAAATGAAAAAACTAAATAACAATTATTTTTAGTGAACTTTAATTAATATTACAGTCCTATTCAAAAGTTTAACACTTCTTAATGTATGCTAATTTATCTTTTTTTTTTGGCTTTCAAAACGCTTTAATTTCTTATCGGAATCATTTTCCTAAACCTTTTAGTTCTTAAGATACTAAATTTACAAATTTTAAGTACTAAGCTAAATTATAAAAAAAAGTCATAATTTCCGTTAAAAAATAGACAGCCAAGTGATTCTTTTTCTATTTTTATGTTTTTTAACCGGGAAATCAATTAAACAATAGGGTTGTCGGAAAAACAAATTTCTTGTAAGTCTGCTGCTCAAATTAAAAATTTTAAAACCTTTTCTAAATACTATAAAATTGCAAAGTTGGTATTCGCTTTAAAAACATAATTATTTCATCAATATTGTTATTAAAAATTTTGATTAATAATCGTAATAATTAATAAATATCCTTTTCCTTGAGTCAATCGAATTGTCACAGCATTTTGGCTTTATAAAATGACCAGTGGTCATTGACCACCCTAGATTATTTTTTGTTCAACATCAAGAATTATTGGAAACTTTTTCAAAGAAAACCCAATATGTCAGTTTTCTCCACTTAAAATAATTAGCAGTACCTTATTAGTTAAATCTGGGCTAATTGTTCTCTACTCTCATTCTGTTATTGCAAATCCAAGTGGATTTTTTATCTACGAAGCTGTAAAGGTAATTATAACATTTCCATTATTATAAATTCTATTCTATTATGTTTGCAATTTTCTATAAATAACACTTTAATTAATCCTTTATTACTGTTCCGTTTCACTACTATCTATGTAATGTAAGACGTATAGAATTTTCCAAATGTACAAATTACTTATTGTCTTTATAGCTACAAGTAGGTGTTTAGAATACATCCACTGCCACTGCCACTCATAAAAAAGAAACATTTCCAATACAAAATAGGTTTATATTATATGATGTTATTCGGGCAGTCAGACATTAAGAAAGTTCAGATGAGATTTCTTTTTCTCTATATATCTTGCGAAAACAACAGTTGCCATTTTAATTAAGGAAACTCATAAAAGGAACGGACCTAATAGGTGCCGAGTGCCTACATTTTAGGTTTGCTTGATATTTACTTAAAGTACCTATGTACAATGTACATGTACTCGTATGTGTACTACACTACTAATATACTAAATCTAAAAGAATAAGTGTCATAAAGTGGTGCGGTTATAACGTTGCTGTAATAATGGTAATAAGTAACGAGTTAGCGGTGCGGTGGGTTGTTATTTGGCACATATTATATCTAGTTTACATATTGTGAAAATGAATACATATTTATAGCCCACATGCTATGCAAAACCTTCGCAATTTCCTTTTCATTTCTGCTTTATATTCTTATTTACGCATAAATTAAATTTCCCTTGGAACGATTGATCACTTTTATTACAATGTATGTCTATCTTATAGTGTACTCTATCTAGTATACAATATCTTTATGGGCCGTTACAGCTCCATATTGGATAGGTTTTCATCAAAATTCAACCAACATTTTATAACATGCAATTTACTGCTATTTTTAAGTGCACTAAGATTTTTTTTTTTTTTTTTTTGAATTTCATGAATAATTTTGCTTTTTATGTTTAAAGAAAATTTTTATTGAGAACTTTCGGAAACCCGGAACTTAAAAATACACTGTTTTATTAGAAAAAGTAAATTTATGAATTTTAAATTTTCAATATATCAGGTAAATACAAAATAAAAAATGCAAAAACTTCTAGTGTCAATATTATATGTGAACATTTTTCATGTTATTTTTGTTTTACCTTGCTTGAAATATGTAAAAAATATATTTATAAGTTCTAATAAAAAAATACTAATAAGGAAAAACCCGGCAATTTTTTACATGGATAGAAAAAAGATTTCATTCGGGGCCTAGTTACGTGCATTTTAGATTTTAAAGCTTCAAATTTTTGTTTTTATTTTCCAATCATTTATCTTTAAATACAAGCAACGTAAGTTGCTGTTAACGCACTAAAAAGGACTAGAAAGATATATTTATGACACATTTAACACGATATTCATGATGAAATTTGGTAGGAAAAAAATTACGTAAATGTTTCTATTAATTTTATTGGATATCGCAACCCTTTTGATTTCGCTTGTTTTCACTGAGGGAGCCTATGCTAAACACCAAGCAGAATTAGTTAATATAAACGTTTAATTATAAGGGTTAAAGAAAGGGGTTTTATCTTAGATATGTATTATACGATTTAAGTAATAAAAAATACATTTTTGTATACTATTACCCAAAAAGTCTAATAATATTTGTATTATAAATTATTGAAATTTGCAAAATAATGCAAAAGAAAAATTATTTATGTATTTAAAGGTAATTTATTTAGAAATAATTTAATGAAAATAATATTAACATCAGACAAGGACTTTAATTTTTATGAATAAAGTACTTACTTTTCGCATTGTTGCTTCCGTTCTTTTAGTTTATTTAACGGACCAGAAAACAATTAATAACTTTTGAACCAATTTGGATATTTTAACATCTTTAGAATCATTTTAGAGATATTTTAATCTGCAAATTAATTAATTTAATTTTATTTCATTTTTTTTGCTGTTCTTACAGTAAGAAATAATTAAAATTTCAAAATGAATCACCCCGTATGAAATTAAATAATTATTTAAATTAAAAATATATTTACAATAATCAAAGGCAATTTATTTAGCAATAAAATGATTTAAAAATTATTGAAATCGATGCATTACTTTAATTGTTAAAAAAACAATTTCCAAAAGTACTTTTTGATTCTGAGCGCTCCATTTAAATCACATTGAGTACTGCGTTGGTCAAACGAAAAAAGTAAGTCAAGCGACGTGGTCGTAAAAAATATAAAATAATTAATAACTTCTGAACTAAATAAGATATTTTAACAATTTTTATGTCATTTTAAAGAGAATAAAAAATCTATTTGGCAATAATTGAATGAAAAAAGAAAATTAAATAACTTTAATATTGGGATTTTTATAAATATAAATATGTAAACCAAGAAATTATTCGAAAATAAAAATGTTTAACAAACTATTTTTGGATCAAATGAAAAGGTTTAATTTAATAAAAAACTTAATAATTTAATTTGGTAAAAATATGTATTATTATTTAATCATTAAAATTGACATCAAGATTGTTTCTTTTTTATTTGTATTTAACACATTATTTATAAAAATAAAAATAATCCAAAATCCATTAATATAAAATGTACAAATTAAAAATTTACATGGCTACATCATTGGACATCAAAAGCAAAAAGCTAATAAAATCATAAAAAACGTATTTTATTATGACATATATTACAAGTATCAAAAAAATAATAATATCGTATTAAATATTTTTGCAAATTATCTACTTGTGAAACTATTTTTACTTTCAATTTTAAACTTTCTCAATATTTCAATGTAATAAATAAAGAAATAGGATTTACATAAATATTAATTATTATTGTTAAAAGATAATCTGTATTTATCTTTAAAATGTATCTATTCTCCTCTCTTTTTTTGTGCGTGGAAAAAAATACAATTGCTTACATGATTTTATTTAAAGAATTAACAATTTATCAGTGGTAAAAATATTGTTTGGATTATAAAACATATAATCCTTTTCAAATTAAATTTTAATATTACATGCAATTATTTTCACACTTCAGTTAAATCAAATATATAATAATAATTGTAATATGTAGTTGATTGGTATAGTTCCATATAATGCAAACCTCAATCTTTATTTTTACAAAAAAAAAAAAAACAATTATTTGCTTTTTCTAAATCCAATTTTTCTTTTTTTTTTAAATTTTGCCATAGAAATTATAGAAAACTCTTATAACATTACAAAATACTTCTAAAACTTTAAAATCTATTTTATTTTTTTATTTAAATATGCAGACGCCTATTAATTTCAATATAATTATGTATTTCTCTTGGCTGAAAGACTGAATCGGTCGATAGCCCTTTGTGCCTCAGCGGACAATAAATATAAAAATTAATTTGCAAACGCCTCAATGATGAAAAAAATAATTTACTGTGTTTGAACTTATTATGATCTTTTATACTCGAATCGCTTATTCAGACTTTAATTACATCGATTTTTTTTAAATAATATTGTCACTAATAAGGTATTGATAAAGATTAATAAATGCATAATATCATAGAAAATCTTATTCCCTGTTAAAAAAAATATGAGACAAGCCTCCTGGTTCCTAAATTATCCCGGAAAAAGAATTAAAAAAAAAACTCCAAAATAACGTATTTTCATTTTTGTAAAAGCTAATTAAGTTTGGAAAAAGTTAAATTTGCTTACAAATATTATTTAATATTTTTAATAAAATTTATTGGATTTATTAGGTAAAAAATAAACTATTCCATCCTTTAACTTTAAATGAAAACCATGGCTTGTAACTTATAATGGAAGAAAAAAAGTAAATACAACTGACTTTTGTACTTTATGCAACTATTTTCAAAATGACTTTGGTTAAGTATCATTAACTGGTTGATTAATGTTCAGATTTATTAAGCACTTTTTCAAACTCCATAAAATTGATCAATTCTAACGAAAAAATAAAATAAACATAATTCTTTGACCATGAAATTATACCAAGCAACGTAAAGTATTAAAATAACACAAGAGCCCTCATTAGAAAAAAAAAAAAGCATCACAATAAAAGCTGAAGACTGGAAAATTAATTCTAAGGTCCTTATCCTGGACGTACGGACATTTAACATTACGCTGAAGAATGATGAGGCACATAGCGAGTCTGGGAGTGCCTCACCTGACGTCACTCATTCTTCTTGCGGTATTCGTATAATTATATAGTGTTGTTTATATAAAGGTGAGTCATGCGTCACATACAGGTAGACACTTTCCGTACATAGACATAACATTTACAGGAGGTGATGATTAAAGCCGCCAATTAATTCACCTGCCGAAATTATTGCGCGCAACCTAACTGTACAGCCTTTGATTGCAACTGCATACCAATCGACCTCACATTAAAATGTTTGCGCACTTTAAAAACAAATAAAAAAAAACGGTATCCTGAAACAAGGACGCATGCAACTAATTAGTTGTTCCGTCCTTCGTGTAGTTCCTCGTTCGAAATAGCGGAAAATGTTCTCGATTTCCTTGATTCATTCGGAAACAATGCGATAAAAGTTTTCACTTTGATGCTAATGAAACGGCGATTTGGTGCACGTGCAGATAATTAAACGATAAATAATTCGTATGGTAATTACACTTGCGGAGAAAGTGTTGTATAATCGTCAGCATTTTTACGCTGCCGTTACGTTCAGTGGGAACCGACAGAAACAATTGCGGCCCGTTTGTCATTTCGGTTTTCCCATTGTCTGCGCGTTTCCATCACGGTGCCTCCGCAGGACGTGAGAGAAAAACTCGTCGCTTATGTTTTATTGTTTTTATTCGTTCGTTCGCTTGCAATTGCTGTTTGCCCGTGTTGAGCGATCTTTATGTCAAGTGAGCGCGCTTTTAGTCGCTTATTGGGAAATGTTAACTTACCAGAAGGTAAACGGCGACGAATCCAGCGGCTATTGCGACACTACAACAGAAACAACTTTCGGTGATCAGCATGGAGCTGGCCGTTTGTTCCGCCGCGGGTTCCCTCAGGAACGGGAAACACATTTTTGTCGATGGTCAGTTCGCTGCTGGCCGGTTCGTGCACTTCGTTGCAATGAGATAACTACCGGACAATGCGACGTGCATGATGAGATTCGCAAAGTTGCGCTTTCGGAAAAGTCGCGCAACGATTAAGCACGCTCGTACGGTTCGCGTTTTGCCGCCGTCTCAAGTGACAAACTAGTACTACTAATGCGATGCAAAGAAAAAAAAAACCGACGCAATTCTTGGTAGCTAAACGGCGTGGGACACTTTCTCCCGTTGTTTCGTACCACTACTCCAAACGGCGCGAAAATTTAATTTTTGAATTCTTTCATATGCAAAATGTTGTACTGACTCTCTGATTGTTTAGTTGCCTACAGTTATGTCCACGAATTGAAATAAATTTTAAATTTTATCAACTGAATTTAAGATTATTAATTTTTTTAATTGCTATTTCCTCTTTGTATCGACGAATTTTGTTGTTTTTCTAAATAAATAAAGGAAAATTCAAAATTTCTACTGTATTAAATATAAAAAAGTATTGAAAAAAAAATCGAAATGTTTGATTTCAGTATCTTGGACGCCAATTAAAAATTGTTTTGGCATTTGAATCGATTAAATTGTTTAAATTCTTTAAATAAATTAAATTTTAAAGCACAAAAAAATACAGTAACTTCTTGTCCTTTATGTAATAAAAAATATGTTTTATTTGTTGATTCTCTTTTGCATAAAACAATTATGAATTTGAAAAAAATACATTGAGATTTCCTTAAAACTCATTTTTTACTAAATTAAAAAATGATGATTTGTTTCAGAAATGTGAATAATAAAGATTCAATTTACAATTCATATAGATACCATTTGCAAGAAAGTAATTCATTAACAACCTAATAAGCAATTGCTAATTACTAATGCTTGATTATCCGCATGGTACTCATTACATTTTAATTTGATGATGTGGCCCAGAGAAATCTCCGGGCCTTTAGAAAAATTCTAATAGACTCATTTGAGTTGTTCCCCTCCACGGAAATCTTTAGTAAAAGGCGAAAGATTTATTCGCTTTGAAGGGAAACCAGAGTGACGATGTCTAGCTTTTCCACAGTTTATGGGCTTGGTGCGATAAATATCATTGAAAGAGGTACACCAGAGCCCTCTAGTTTTGCGAACCATTACTAGTGAAAATTTAACTGTAATTTATAAGTTAGAATAATTAATTAATGTTTATATTATCATACATAATAGAAGAAAAAGAGTTGCTAAAATTCAAAGCTGCGTTATTAGATTTGATAAGAGGTTTTTTAAATTATCTTAGATGTCTCAGAATTAATGTATATGAAACGTTTTTTATAATTTTTGTATTATCAATAGCTGTAAATGCTAAATAAAGCGAATAGTATAAAAAATATAACAAAATATTACTTGACTTTTAACTAAACTAAATAAATAAGTTAATGATAAGCCAATAATAGCACAATGGCAAAAGGTACAACTGCTTAAGCTTATGAGTTGAACTAGAATTTCTAATTAAGTTCTCAAAAGCAAAACTAAAACTAAAGCCAAATAAATATAATGAAGGAACGGGAGGCGAATGAATGAAAGAAAGGAGGAATAAATCGTCGTGAAATAAGGATTTGTATTTTTAGGAACGTGACATGGAATTATGACAAGCAAAGAGTCGTTCTGGCTTAGTTTCGTCGTTTCGTGCTGAAGAAGAGAGATGCGTCAAAGCCGCACTGAAAAGACATATGGTAAGCGTATTAAGTTTCGTATTTAGTTGGACCCAAGTTAGCGATTGATGTCACAGTGTTTGATTAAGGATGTGGAAGTGACGCAGAGCGAGCTTAAGGGGGCAACAACATAGGGGATGCGGGATGACCTTCTTTTGTCCGCACTTGCCTTTATCAAACTCATCCATTTGGAACGTTATTATTGGCCATGTAAAGCGTTTCCAGGCAAGCGGACAAATTGTGAGTGAGTGAGTGCATTTATTTAGAAAGAAAACTGACCGACCGTTTCGCTACAGTTTCGAATATTGTCCGAAAATTGTGAAATGGTCCTTCTTTCTGTACCACGGAAAGGCAAAGGGAGCTTTTCTTCGAAAAGTCCAAATAAGCTTGTGCTGTGCTTGTGCCGAGCAAATAAAAATATAAATTCCGCACGAATGCCACCGCTCGCTGGGCAAACCTGGGCGGAAATGTGTTAAATTTCTTTCCATATATGCGGCGCACTCCATGGATGCTTCTATTACACTTGGTTATAAATCAAAAGCAAATGTTGCCACCGAGCATCGATTCCACGAATGTGTGTGTCTGGCTGTGTGTGCTTATTAAAGCAATTAAAATTTAATTAGAAAAATGTTGCAGCCAAGTGTAATATAGGCATCGTACGAGTATAGTTATGGCAGAGCAGATAAATGTCAGCCATTTACCTGAACCTGTTTCCACTAAATCCGCATTATTTAAATTAGTCCCGCTTGGAGTGCAAATCAATGTTTATGAAAATTTAACATAAATCCATTTTTGATTTTCTCTTTTAGGTATTACTGGCTTTTTGAACGAAGATATATGAAAGCAGTTTAAGTATTTTTTTTAAGTGAGTTTGTAAATTTTAATACACAAATAATAAAAAATATCAAATTAAGAATGAAATAATCGAATTTATATTTTGATGCGATTTTCCTATGAACATAGCGAATTCGTTAAAAAGGGAAATTAACATTTATTTTATTATAATTAATCGAATTTTCATTTGGTATTATTTGATGTTTAAATAAATTAGTTTATTGTGTATAAATTTTCTTTTCCACAGATATAAAATTATCGTTTTCTAAAAATTTATTGCAAAAATTAAGAACTCAGTGCATTCGAACAAAGAGAAAAAAAAAGATATTTAAAAATATTCATAGACAAAATAATAAAGCAAGAATTTAATGTTGATTCATAGTTTAATAATAATCATTGCAACATTTTTCCTAGACAGTAATTTAAACCAATGAAATCAGAAACTACACAGGGCATCAAATGCCATATTAATTTTATATGTAAATTTATGAATTGAACTATACATTAAATTCATTTCATATAATAATAATTATTTTTGTAATTATAATTATCGGCTTTTAAAAGCTAATTATATCAAAAATTTGACTGAAAAGAAGTGAAAGTAATTTTTTAATGGAAAAACTCGATTTTTTTATTACTGAATTAAGTCATCACTTTAAAATTAGTTCTTTTAATTTAATTATTTATTAAATCTTTTCTAGATTTTGGTTCTAATATACAAAATAATTTTGTTTTTACTTTCTTAGAAGAGAATCAAAGTATTTTAGTTGTAAAAAGATCAATAAGATATCAAATGTTGTTTCGACATAAAAAAGCGATTATTATTTCTAACAATGTTTTCAATTAAAGCAAAATATCCATTTCGGCATTAAGTTGTACATAAGAAAGCGCGAAAGTTTTGGTTTCAACTCTCTATCTTGAAAACTACAGAAGTTATGATTTTTTGAAAATGGTAAAATCAAACCTCGACTATAACAAGAAAACAAAAGACGATATGAAAAATCCTTTGACGCCACTTTTGTTTCTAGGTAATTTGGCATTAAAAACGTGTTAAATTATTTTTTATTCCAAATTCTTGTTGTAATTAAAATCCCCTTAACTAGAGACAATCAATTTGATCCATCCTGCTCAGTTCTTTAAAAACTAAATTTTCACCTTAGTAATTTCCTCATTTTAATTACTCATTGAATTCTAATTTTGTTTATTTCTCTTGAATACCAAAGCTATTACTCAAAAAGTTTACAAAATTATTTATTTTAATCATTGACTTAGAACTTTATTGTACTTATTAGTCAATGCTTTATTATTAATAAAAAATATGCCAAAATCTGGATTATCCTGTACGTACATAATTCAACATCCTCTACCTTGTTTTGTTCACATTCAATATTCATATGAGCTTGAATAGACAAGAAACCAAAACAACATCTTTTGTTATAATAAATAGCAATAAATTAAGCAATAAACGATCAAACAATAATAAAAACAAAATGTCTACATGTACATTTAAATATTTTTTCAAATTCAAATTTGCATAAATTATATTAACAACAAAACTATTTCTCACTTACCTTCAATGAAAATTAACAAATAAATTAAATAAATTACGAAAAGAGCAATCAATTAACATTCATTTGCTATATAACATTTACAAGACGGCAGAACAAGTGGCATATGAAAAAAAAAAAAAAAAAACAAAAGCCAATCGTTGAATACTTTGGTCCTTGGTCGTTGTCAATTGTCAATTGTGAATGCGTTCAATTCCAGGTTAGTTTAGGTGCGTGGCATGGGCAAGTGCGGTTAATGAACATGCAAATTTGCTGGTGGTGTGTAATTAGTGCAAATTTTCGTTGTAAAGTGTACAGTGAAGGTAAACATTGTAGATCAATAGATTATTTTAATTATATTAAAGCGAATTACCATAAGAATACACCGAAAATAATTGCATAGCCAAATTTACAATTTTTTCTATTGAATTTGAGAACTCCTTGATGTTGTTTTTCATTTAGTACTCCAGTTAATAATAGATTTGTTTATTAGAATGTTATTTAAGAATGTTATATTGTATAAGTATGTTATAATGCTATTAGCATGCATAATTAATTAATGTGTGATGTTGTAGGTGACTCCAAGACTCGATTTCGGAATGTGCCATCCAAGCCATCTTCAAAGTCAAAGTGTTGGCGGCCGCACAGAAAACCGAAGGACGAGCTATTGCTGTTGCCCGTTACGTTCTCGGACTCTCGCAGGAGATTACATCGTAATGGTAGGATTTTTATTTATGGAAGTACGCATTCTGTTTAATCGCTCTAAGTATTTGATTACTGAATTTGCATTGTAAATGTTTACGCGGAATCGGCAAAGGGATTCAACAGTGCCGTCAGTTAATATAAGCAAATGCATCGGGTCTGTTGCATTGGAGATTTATGAAAATGTAATCGATTTTACCGAGAGAACTTCTGTTGCTGTTTCTCCTGTGGCGTATTTAACGTTGCGTCGTGCGTTGTTGTTTTATTTTTTCGTGCTTGATGAAGCATACAGTACAGGCATAACCTCTATTTTCCATTTTCATACAAATTCGCCCGAACGCATAATTTTTCCCCTATAGTGATGTGCACGCCGAAAACAATGGGAAGGCTCAAGGCTCAAGGTTGGTGGCTCGGTGCTCAGCTGAATGTATGCAAAGCAGTTCTTCGGCAATTTCGAGTTCGCCGATGGAAATAAAGGTGGGGCGTGTTCATTAATCATTCCGATCACCTAATGGGATATATCGGGTTGGGAAAATTGCAAATTACACAATGCTTAGATTGCACAATAAGTTTAATCAATAATAATCCGACAAACAAATGCTGCTTTTGTTTTTGTTTCTCTGCAGAAAAGCTGCTGCTGAAATTTGAACGCATGTGAGAACAGTAATGTAATTTGCATGAATGTTATGGGATGAAAAAAATGAGAATTCTAAAAGCAATCTATATTTAGAGAGTGATGTAGAGTGGAGGAAAGAAGGAAGGTCCGAAAGAAAATGAGCGTAGTGAATAAAATTTAATTATGATCTTGAAAGCATAATCAGAGCTGTCCAGATTGGATTTCGCTATATAAGTAATTTAGTAGAAGCAATAGATGTAGTTATATAGTAATATCCTGTTGGCTGTTCGTGACATGAAAGACCTGTAAAAAGGGGTAAATTAGGGGGTAGAATAATAATGGGCTTTCTCGGCTAGAGAGATCTCCTCGACCGGTTCGCAGCTAAAAACTTTTTTAAAACTTCAATAAAAACAAAGAATTTATGCATTCTTTTGTGAATGCTTTTAGGGTTGAATATAAAACCCTAAAGGTAGGCACGATACACCTATAATATATATTTTTATGGCTCTTCTATGTGCGTTCGAATGAAAATGTTTTCGAGGCAGTAAACCTTTACCTGTGTGTGCTGTGCGCGCTTCTTTATAAGCAATTAATTTTCACACCCCAAGGGCCCTTTTAATTAGGACCAATCAAAAATCTCTTTTCTCGGTCTCGTAGCCTAGAATTAACTCTCGCTAGCGAAGCCCTGATCAATAAAACATCACGCTTTTTAGCGTTTCGTTCGCTGTAAGTTTGATTATAAGGGGCTGTACATTTTTTTCTTTTCAAATAATAGTTTAAGGCTCAAAATTAAAAATATTTTAAAGCAAAAACGATTATCAAAATTGCATTTAACGGATGGCATTTAAAAGGAACAAACGTTTTTTTTTTTAATTTATGATGATTTTAAAGTATGTTAATGAAATATATCCCGAACTAATGAAATAGAGTTTTTTTAAGTTTATAAACTTTAAAATAAATTCAGTACTTTTAGATCAATCTCAACTAATAGTATATTATCGATGTCAAATTTTTCACAAGATACAATCATCTGAATATTTTTAACTTCTTGTGTTATAGCCAAAAGATTTTTAGTATTTCAAAAAATGAGCATAATTTCTTTATTTTTCAAAATTTTAAAATATAATTTTTAACTAAACAAAATAAAATAAAACAGGGGTAAAGAATATGTCATTAGTTTTTTTTTCTAACACTTACAAATTTCAAATTCCCCTCTATTGATTTCCCTTCTTTTAATTTAAATACTCATCTTTCTGCGAATATTGAAAAATGGAAGAGATCAAATTTAATTACACATTTAGAGTCCAGTTAATAATTTATTTCTTGTTACAGAAATTTCTCAATTAAAACTAAATTTCATAACGTCTTTGATCAATAAATATAATCAATTTGGTAAGTGGTGCGGAAGTGAAAGAATTTGCATTTAATAGGAAATTTTAAGGCCATAATTTAGGCCATTTCGAACAGCATGCACAAATAGCGTGTTATGGTACATAATGTAACATCTAAACGTATATTATTTATTATTATATGAAGAGATAGATAGTGTCTTGCGGTTAGGAATCCATTGTTCCCAAATGTTATATGAATGGATTCCTGATGACCTAACAATAGAGTGAAGCAGGCAGCGTTTCCTTCGTTTCTGACGTCAGGCGTAAGTGCTGCCTACATACATTAAAATTTAGTCTTCAGAGTCGTGACAAGCCAACAATAAAAACGAATAACTGCGGGGATACGAACCAAAGAGCGAACGACCGTATATCTGAAAAATAGAACGCATAAATACGAGTACATGCACCATCGATTCCCCACTGCACACCACTCACTTATATTATTATTATCATCATCATACTTATATTCGCTGGCGAACCAAACGAAATAATAATGACTTTTCATTCTTGATGAGCATCCAATAATGCTTTATTTCTCTCTCACTCTCTGTCTCGCTCTTGCGCGCTCTTTTGAAATAACAAAACGCATTTCTGGTTTCCCCAAAGTCCGCGCTCCAAAATTCCATATGAATGGTTGAATGTGTTTAAATGCAACTCGTCTCCCCTTTTTTCTCTCTCCATTATATGTTCCTTTTATCGAGGGAATGCCAATGGTCCAATGGAAAATTCGCCTTTGTTTAAATAGTATTGAAGTATTTATTTTTTTGCAATGTACCGGAATTGCATGTAATTGTTTGCTGTTTTCGGCTCTTTTTACGTTTTGGGCTTTAATTCTTTTAGCGGTTATTGAATTTATTTACAAAAAAAAAAAAATCAAAACATAAAATTGAATTCCGAAGAGAAATTTAATGTTTTTTTTCTCTCTCTTTTCTTAAAAGGGGAGGAAATTTCCTATTTATATTATAAATATAACTAATGAATTGTTTTTTCTAATTTTTTAATTACCATTGAAGTGCTTGTTGATATTGCTCAATGATTTTTCCGCATTTAATCCTCTTTAAAAGTGGGTTATTTACACAGGGTGACAACGGAAAGTGGTTTGCCTCTTTCATATGTTTATTTACAATTATTTTTTATAAAAAGTTACTCATTTGAATTGAGGCAAAATTTTGCATTGAATAACAAAAATTTCGAATTTCTATTACTTCCGGTTTAACCAAAAACGACCCAAATTTTTGATGTTTAAATCAAACCCATAGTAATTTTCACTTGCTTTGAAGATACATTGTGGCTCCGTGGTCATTTTTAGTAAAAAAATTTATATCACCTCATTTTTTTAATTGTTAGAAAAATTAATATAAAAAGATGCTTCTAGAAGATTGAGAATGGGTTTAAATGAAGATAATTTTAGTTAATTTAAGTCGTAAAAATATATTTTTCTAGTATTTTGGAAACATTAATATTTTCTTGAAACATATTTTGAGACTAAAAAATAGCATAAAGGATCACAAATGGGTTGCCAATTAAACACCAAAAGTTAGTGTAATTTCCGGTTAAACCGGACATTTGTATTATGTTTTCCCAACATTAAAATTAAGAGAAGTTAAGAGTAAAGTAGTCTGTCTACACATTGAAAACAAAGATATTTTTAAAGTTTAATCCAGAGGATAATAAAACAATTGATTGAAACATTCAATTTGAAAAACTTGAAACAGGATGTAATACCAAACAACTTATTTAATTCATCAAAAAAACATTAGTATTTAAATAGGCAATTTAACAGTGGGCAATATTTAATATTGCAAATATTTAATTATTTAAAAATCCGCTTTGCACTAATTTTACGAAACTTTACAATTTTTTATAATTCCAAAAGCTGCATTTATTTTAATGGTTTTAGTCACTTATGGCGTGAAATAAAGGCGGAAATCTCCAATATTTGAAAGTGCACCATTAAAATTTATGTAATTCCCTTTGTGTAATTTGCATTTGAAAAAATGAACGCAAGGACATAGAGAGAGTATGGGTAACAACGTTGATAAGGATCACGAACGAGAATTACGTGAATAATAAAGTTATAAGGTTTCCTTTTCGATGCGGTACGTACTGTACGCTGATCCAATAAAACCCGACTAACTTTATTACCATGAAAAAAAGTACGCAATTGTCTTTTAGTTCCGAGGAAATGTAAACATTTTTATTATGATGTAAAATAAAAACTATCGAAGATCGCTTTGTTACTGCTATTATGTAGGTAGGTACGTAGGTATATAAGAGGATATAATATATCCGAAGCGCAAACTAGAAACAGAAACGAGGAAAAATGATACGTGCAAAACTGTGTCATTTCTACATTGTATCTTATAATTCTATTTGTGTGTACACAGCATATAAGACCGTTTACATAACCCAATTAGACGTACTGGGTTCTTCTAGGTTTTCTCGCATATGTAATGTGCCGACGACATGTGCAGATAAATTTTCGCTCGAACGAACAAAAAACTGATTACTTTTAAGCGGAAAAGTGGAAGGAAAAAAGTTGACCTTGCATTTCGATGACGATGATGATGATGATTATGTTACGCGACTGGGGAGACCGAATTTCTTCATTTCATTCGACGCGCACACATTTAAAACGAAAAAGCAGCAGCAGTACAGGAAGAAGAAAAAAAGTACTTCTAAAGTAAATATTTTCCTTTTAAATTGCTTCTGAAGATTACACTCGAATTTGACCGAATCGCCGATTACTATTTATTCCCACTCGAAGCTATCGGTCCCGCGCAAATATAATTACAACACGATAATTGCGTTTTTCGAAACAGATCCGATATGTTGATGATGATGATGATGGATTTTCTACGATGCCTATTTTCTATTCTATCAGAAGAAATAACATTGTCTATTATCGACAGGGCGGATTAAATTGGTTTTCCTTAGAGGGAATCCCGAAAACTATAAGTGCTATAAGAAATATAATGACATATTTCTGGATCAAATTTCCTGAAAACAAAGATGTCGTCATTTGATTCTTGCTATCAGCTTTTGTTTTTTGTTATGGCAAATAATTAGATTTTTGACGATTTCTTGAATACATCATAACTACTTCATTAATTAATTACAACCAAACTAAAATGAGGTATCACTCGAACCCACATGCCATTTAAGATTTTTAAGTGAGGGGCCGTGGGGGGTAGGGGGTGACTGTTACGCCATAACGAAATATTCCAAAAGATGTTCCCCTAACAACAAAAACTGACGTGTCTCAGGGATTTTTCTTAAAATTAGTAGTTTTCATGTTATTCCGGGTGGATACTTTTCGCTGGGACACCCTGTATAAGAAGTTGTAGTGTGGTATAGTTTATTTTCTTGTTAAATATTACAATTAATCTATAAAATCGCTTTAAAAATGTTTTAGAACAACATTTATTATAAAATTTGGAGGCACATAAAGTCGTCAAAAGATACAACTGCAGTTCTTAAAGAATTTTAGTTTTAAATTGCTCAAAGCTGACTTCTTGGATATGTTTGGAAGTTTATTGAACAGTTCTACAGCATGGGATCTGGTTGAATTTGTTATTGCCAATCGGTTTTGTGGTAGCCTAATGTCTTTACAACGGGTATTGTTGTTATGATTACCTTTTGTTCGAAAAAAGTAACATATATTCTTTTTAATGTATATTTAGCATTGATATATGTAACATGATGGTAATGTTAAAATTTTTAATTCGTTAAATGCATTGCTACAATCCTCTCGATATCTCAATACCGCAATAATTCTGATGGCTCTTCGCTGCAGAGGAAATAGCTTCATGAAGCTAGGAGTATGGCCCCAAACTAGGATTCCATGCGTTAAATGAAACAGTATGAAGAAAGGAACTTTATGTTTAAATTAAAATATTAAATTAGTTCAGTAACAAAATGTATTTTTTGCAGTATTCAGCATATTTTGTTTTTAGTAGCAGTATTTAAAAAAATCACCCTGTATATAAAAGTTGCAATAGATTTGCTGCCTGTAAAGAAAACTGGTCGCAGTACTTGAGCACTTTGTGGCTGCCCTTTGTGTTTTTATAATGAAACTAAAACATTTTTACACTCTTATCACATTCATGTGAAACGAGTCGCCCGGCGGTTTGTTTGGGACCACCTAGAAAAATATCTCCGGAACGTTTCCAGCATTTAATAACTAAGGGGTGGTATTTACCAAAGAGGTACAGAGAGAGAAGGAGAGAGCACGAAGCAACCTTTGGCGACCGACCGACGATGGAAATGCTTTCGGATCCACGTAGTACTTTGTGTGCTGCGCTGCATCCTTCGAAAAGCCAATAAAAAATTTAAACGTTACAGTTGCATGCTCTAGTATTTTACGTACGTACTTATGGACCTATAGGTATAGGTTCAGATAAATATGAAAGCGGGAGCATAAGTATAAGAAGGGAAGAGCCTTGCGTTGGATTAGCGGAGCAGTGAATAAATTAGATCGCAAAGTGGCTCCTAGCGAGATGATTGCTTATGATACCGGCATTGTTTAATACCGGTCGAGATTTATGGCGAATCGAGGAATTTATATTACGCATCCGTTCGTTGGTTGAATTTCGTTGTGCGTCGCAGAACGAAAGAGAAACGTAAGAAAGTATACTGATTATGTGAGGGGGAAATGAATTGAACAGCGACTTAATGCCGGAAAAATAATAGGCTTAAATATTGAATTAGATTTCTATGGAAAAAAGGGCATTAAAATGAAATATCTATTTATGTGTGTGATGTGGATAAATTGCATAATTTCGGATTAATTTAAGAAAGAAAATTATATTTCATTTTATTTCATGGCTATCGACCAAAGGTCTTTCCGCTGGGAAAATTATATTTCCATAGATCGGGTGTGTTGTGCCAAGAGCGTCCCTCCTTGATCGGGAAATTCTCCCATCCACTAATGTATGAAAGTGCCTTTTTGATTACGTTTACGTTTATTCGCAATTTTGTAGTTCTCTCGTCACGGTTCGAACACATCTCTCATTAAAAATTACAATTTGCCGAATTGGGCCGTTATCAATTTTATATTCTGACTTAGCCGATGTTTGGCGATTTTTCATAAATAAATACATAACATAAGTGATTTAACAGGGTGTAAGTGTTTCATAATATATATTATTTTACATTTAAAGTTGATACTGCCTAAAATGGTAATAAATAATTGGACAAAGATGTTAAATTAATAATATTGTTGCAGATATAACTTTGTTGATTAAATCACCCATTTTATTGTGGAATTCTGGTTGATTGAACTATTTTTATGACATTTCTTGATTTCTCAATTTTTGCACGCAATTTATATTTTATATCACGTAGACTAGGGGGCAATAGAATTTTTAATTGAAAAGTATAGTGATAATTCTATTGTTAATTATAAAACCAATATCATCAATAGCGAATTTAGAATCATTAAACACAACATTAAAATAATAACGCAGTTTTTTATCGGTCTGGGTTCTGAATTTAATAGTTTAATATATTCTTCGTCACTTAAAACAGATAAAAAAGAAAACATTTTTTACCAAAGTTTGCTTTTGTGGAAACCAAAGCAAAGAAAATTGCCGATTTTTTCATAATTTAATTTTAAGTTAATGTCAGAAATATTTCTGTTCAACTTCATAGTTACTTTATTCAAGAATAGTTATTAATAATAACCAACAAATATTAAATGAAAAAAAGTATATAAAAAATTAATATTTTTAATGATTTTTTTTTTGTTTGCATGGACTTTCTCACATAAAACCCTAAATGAACTCGCTCATTATATTCTCGATGTTCTGTTTAATTTTCACCATGAATTTATAGGATATATTCTCCTTTATCAAATTGCAAAAGAAAATTTATATTTTTCCAGTTTTCGGGAAATAATTTTTAACTGCTGGGTGTCCGCACTTAAAGCGTATATAATGTACAAGAAGTACATTCATTTATGTCACCTTTTCTCAAAATTTACCTTCTGGTTTTTTCAGTTTTCACTCTTATTTTATAGGGCACATTGTTATTTATCAAAATCAAAAATAAACTTTCATGAATGATATTTTTGGTTTCCTGGAAATAAGTTTTACATTTCTATTGAATACGGAAAGCGTGTGCAACATGGAATTCTATTTTTCTCAATAGTAACCCTTTTAATTTTCTAATTCTTACTCTGATTTTATAGAGCTCATTATTTTTTATCACAGTCATAAAATAAATTTCATTTATGTTGTTTTTGTTTCCGGAAATAATTTAAGAGTGCGGTGTTCAATTTTATGGTAAGTACCACATATAAATAAAATTTTCTTAAAAGTCACTATTTCAACTTTTAAAATTTTCCTGGTAATTTATAGAGCACATTGTCGTCTATCAATATCCAGAATAAAATTCTATTCATATATTTTCAGTTTCCCGGAAATAATTTCCATTTCTAAGTGCGCGGTGTCCACCACTATAGTGGTTGGTTTACATGTATTATATTTATCGACATAAATGGTGTCATTTTTACACATAGTCTAGGGCGGTAGGGAACAATTTAAACCCATTCAAGGCCTTCTATAGGCTATCTAAATTAAAAAATTTAAAAAAACGCATATTTTTGAACTCAGAATTGTCCCTAGAATCCAAAAAAGTGAAAAAAAGTGGGGGTTGCCATTTAAAAATCAAAAGTTGGGGTCATTTCCGGTGAATCCGGAACCAATTTTTATAAAAATCAGTTGATAAATAAAAAAATGACAGGGTTGTGCCACTTTTCGTTGTCACCCGGTATATTGAAGATCTCTTTTATGTTATAAAAATGTTAAATTTGACTACGAAAATATTGCAATGAGAATAAAATTAGCAGCAACCCCAATATAAAAATACAAAAATGGAAATGATTGTAATTAGTATTGGGGACGCAATATTGCATCAAAGAAGAAAGTTCAAAGCATTATTGTCTGTGCGTTTGTGTATGTGGTGAATATATGTTTGTGTCGTATCGAGCATTACTAATTAATAAAGCGCCATTTATAGGTAAAGTGCTTATAAAATGTTAATAAGCATCTAGGTACACAAGCGAGGAAATTGTATGTAATTTATAGTCGGCATTAGGAGTCTAATAATAATTGATGGTCATGTTGTGTTTTGTTGCATTTGTAGTCTGTTTTTTTAATTAATGAATATTTCACAAAAGACGTAGTCGTTTCATGTCCCATGTCTCCTCGTCGTGAAAGGAATA
>JASKGO010004562.1:0-17763 GCA_030556065.1 Holobus sp. GC000080
TATGGGTAGTGGTGTTTGGGTAGGCATCCCCATCACCATGGCAGAAGGACCTTCGGGTCGATAGCCTCCCTGTGCTCAAAGCACAGAAAAATACAAGTACTACTACTACTACTACTACAAAAACAAACGAGGCGGCCAATAGCCCAAAACCATGACGCGCCCATTTTTACAATCCATTTTTAAACATTTTCAATTTTTTTTTACTTCTAATTCATGTTTTAAATCCAATAGCAGTAGGTACTGAAAGTCATGGAGTCCTGATATGGCGTTCCCGGAATTCCATATTCGGACTGCCCCGTTCCTCCAGCCCAGCATTATATTAAATAGTATTATTACATTCCGCGAATGTTTTCCTAGGCAGAGAGCAGCCAGAGTGCAATTACCTCGTCTCCCTTCACTGCCGACTCTTCGGTGGCCTTTTTTTTTTGTAAAATTTTTGTTAAAGATTTATTTTTAATCCGCAAGGGGTAGGTATAAGGCAATATGATGAATTGCGAGACAGATGTAGGTCACACTCTCTAATGATGTATAGTTTTTCCGAGCGGCGATAATTTTTCATCGCCAGCTACCATCGGGGCCTTTGCAATCGTTTGAAAATACCTTCGCTGCGCGCCACTTTTGTTTAAAGGTAAATCCGCTTAACATCCATTATTCGGGGATTATTGTCGTTATTATTTCGCAGCTCATTATTATTAATTCGAATGGTTAAAACATGCAATTCGCTCGGGAATTCTAATTAAAATTTCACTCTGCCTTTTCGTCGCGATAATCGCGGGCTCGCGCTCTCTCTTCTTGTAGAACTTGTTGTTTTCCGCGCGTCTTGTTAAAACTTGTTTAATTATCAACATTGTTAATTTTCCACCAAATCAAGCTGTTTTCATATAAAATTTTTACTAAATTTTGTTCTTATTTAGACTTTTCTTTAGTTGCTAATTATATTGTCTCCTTATTTTAAAAACTTAAAAAAAAACTTAATTTAGTTTTTACTAGCTTTCTAAATATTATTAAAAAAAAAAAAAGCTGAAGAATAATGTTGATAAATAAAAAAAAACAGTTTGTAGTGATTGATTACCGGAAAAAGTAAAGGATCATTAGGAAAAGGCATTGATATCATTATAAAATTTACTTTTCGCTATAAAGATTTTTAAATATATATTTTATGTTAAAAAAATAAACAATTTCATAAAAAACAACTTTATTTGTAATAATTTTAGTTGAAGGGAAAATAATTCAATTTTAATTGAAATTAAATCTCCAAGCGTATAAAACTTTTTTAATATTTCGTTATTGCATTTATAATGAAATTAATTTAACTTTCAAGCCAAACAATGTGACAGAAAGCCCGGGGGCTACACCAACACACCATTGTAAATTACACAATATATATTTATATAAAACAGAGATAAATATTTTCATTTGAAAATTAAATTTGCGATAATTAAATTCAATTAGGATGTAATTAATTAATTTGCAACCGGTCCGAACTGCATTATATTATGACGATCATTATATATTTGTTGTTGTTATCGCTTATCGCGGTGCGTTGATCCAGTTAAGGGTATCGGGCTTTAATAGCGTCCAAAACATGCGCTGCTCGCCAGATAAAATCCAATTTCTGTGTGGAAATGTATGTGGAAATAGCTATCCAGCAACTCGGGAAATTATTTCCCGTCCCTCATCTCTATCGCGCGCATTACACTTTCTGCACTTTCGCTTCCTCTCTAATTCTCCTTTTAATGAGACTACACGAAACTTCCAAAATTATAACGACTAAATTTCGAGTTACGTTTTAATTAATTACACTCGACTTTCGACTTTTTACGATTTTCTTCTTTGCAAGCAGTTTACTTACCCTTCTGCTGCTTCCTTCGCACCGACAGGCTCCGAGGGCGTTAAGCCGCTCTCTAACACAAATAGTGCTAGAGTTTGATTAACTAGAAAACTCATCCTATTCACTGGCCCCGAAGTCCAGTCTCTCGCTCCATTCAATTGCTAATCTTTTATTCGAATGTTTCTATTTAATTAAACGGGAATTAAACGTTAAATTATTTGCACTAATTAAATTCCTGTGGGGACTAAACTTTATATATAATCTATTTTATTTTCAATTAATTTGCTTGTTCAATTTAAAAAAAAAATTAATTTATTCAATACATTAAAAAAAGTAATAACTAAATAAATAATAAATAAATGAAATAAAACAGAAATTAATAGATGGAAATGTTTAATTAAAATTTATTAAATAATACCATTGATAAATGAAATAAATAATATTGCTTTTTGAAAGTGCCCATCAGCAATCGCCGCATCCATATCCATCGCTTTCCATTTTTATTATTCAATAGCATTTTTATGTGGCCCATGAACAGTTTTGAATTTCCTAGTGAATATGCGTCTGTTTTTCATTGTCCTCTGAAAACAAAAGCAAATCTCTGCTGTACGAATGTTATCGACAATTATTTTTATTATTGGGCGCTCCGTTGCAGCGCAATCGTAAATTTAAAATGGCGTGTAAAAACAAAAAAATTGTAATAGAGAAAAGCGCGTATAAATTCAAGTTACGCTTTTATCAATAAAGTACTTTCGTTTCGGCATGCACTCTATGGTTATCTATTGCGAGCGAAGAATACAAATGGCAATTTTCCGTTAAGCGTTATGCAGACATTTGTAATCCGCGACTACGAGCAATATGGACCTGGTGCGCGGCTTGATGATGCATGAATGCTGGAAGAAAGGGAATTGCCATAAGAGAGAGCGAGTGCCAGGTGCATTCGGGGGTGCAACGGCCATAGATGATGGTTGTTAAAGAATCGAAAAGTGTAGCGCCACGAACTTGTTCGATGCTCTCTCGCACAGAACCCTCGATTACGTTTGTTTGTGCGTGAGTGTTTCATTAAATTTTAATGCTTCTATTCCGACGATGCGGCACGTTTTTGTTTATACAGGGTAGTCGATCGTGTCTAAGTGTATTTAGCGTGCAATTCTCATTCTCTCGCATACGTTTCGCTCTATTGTGTCTGTATGCACAGTTGAAGAGATCAACAAGGGGATGCGCGAAATAATTAATCTTTTGTTGCTTTGCCAAAAATTCCTTTTTCCTTTTCATTTTTTTGTTTTTTGTTTTTGTTTTTTATTTTGTTTTGTTTTGTTTGTTTATTGTAATACTTTTGTTTCGTTTCATTACTTTTATAAATTAAAAATCAATTTAGTTTACTTCAATTATTTAATTAAAATGGTAATATTTGCAGAATGCAAATAGCTACCCTTATTTTGCATTGCTTAAAACGTGTCTAATTTAACAGAGGCAACGGCGACAATTGAAGTCACCATATAGAGAGGTTCCCGATCAATTGATCAAGAATACATTTCGCGTGATTGCAGTCAATGGAATACGGGATGTGGGTTGTGGGGCCTTCAATATTACCGACATGCCGCATTGCAAATTCGTGCCTATAAGGACCCAGTAATCCCGTCTATGAACTCTCTCCGTTAGCGTCCTTCTTTCTTAGCGCCCGTTAAAGTTGTTGCGTCGGATAGAGACGACGCTATATTGCATTATCCTCCCACACATGCGGGCGTAACGTGTCGGGCGCGCGTGTATTAGTGCGAATGGCAATCGAATCGATTCCGTCTGTACTGCAGTCCTGAATAATAGTCCTTCTAGCTGTGACAATGAGACATGTACAGACATATGTCACCAGTTGCGTCTTACTGCCGAAATAAACTGCGCTCTTGAAGGATAATAATCCGGCGCCGAAAGTTCATTTACTTTTACTTATAGTACACCCGACTCAATTTTCTATTAGTTTTTTCGATTTGCTTAATTATTGCTTGTGATTTATTTTATTTTTTTCTCCTGACTAAAGTCATTATTTTTTGTTTGTGGCATTTGTTAATTTATTTAAATTAAAATGTAATTAGAAAAAATAAAACGGATTCATACCTCGTATTTGAGGGCTTGTTTCAATTCGTGATTTTGTTTGGCCAATGCCACGCGGACCCATTCCGGCTTATCACTTATGGAAATGTGCAGCAAATATCGCAGCGCCAAAAGTAGGTGCTCCAGGAGAACGAAGAGCAATATCCACACGGCGTCGGTGTAATTGGGTGCATAGCTGCGAACATGCGGGGACAGACAAAGCAGTCCGCAATTGGTGACTATCGAAAGGGCACTCAATACCTCGAACGCTTTCTGGGCAAAGAAATACAATACATGTACATATAGGCAGCAATAAAAGGAAGGAGCTAGTTGGAGCTATATAGCTATACGTAATGTATATAACGAAATCGATGGTAATCAAGTTGATTTGTTGGCTGTATAAAGGGCAATAGCAATCGGTTTGTAAATAAAGGGTTGTTGCGAACTGTGCCGCATTGTGATGTGGTGCTAGAGTCAGCGGCCAGAAAGTAAAAGCTAAAGCTAAACGCAAAAGGATATAAGGTATACTACGTACTTGCCAGGCTCCTATATCCTTGACTCGTTTGCCCATCGGGCGCCGATACACCACACATAATTTGAACGCGTCCGCTCGGATTTCCACTACGTTGTTGAAGACCGCCCAGAATGCGGCCACGGGATAAACAGACGAGAATAACACTACGTAACCAAATTGGATGAACATTTCCAAGTAGTCGTCGTACGTCCCTTCGTAGTCCTCCATTTCGCCTTCCTGAAATTGTGAAATTCTACACAGGAAAACTCGTGACAGGTAAATTTTCCAGCATTTTTGCTTTCTGATGCGAGCAAAAAAGCAAAAAAGTTTAATGGGATTTTTCTTTTTGAAATTTTCAAATCATTGTTTCAGTTTTATTTACTAAATAAAAATATTTTTATAAAAAAAAAAAGATTTATGTGAAAACTCGAATAAAAAAAAATTGTGTTGAATCAGGTCAATAAATTAAATTTAAAAAATGCAAAGGAAACTCTTTTACGGTACTCTGTGCCGGGGGGAGCGCGCACAAGCAACAAAAAGCGAAAAAATAAAATGAAAGAGATGCATTGGCAATTGGGATTTTTCCATTTACGGCCGTGTCACATCGAAAAGTAATTTAGTATTTATAAGCAAGGCGGCTTTAGAGTTCATTCATTTCGCACATAATCCCAGATCGAAAAGAGAGAAATATTACGAACGTCGTCGACATTTTCACGTTTCGATTCTATACGTACCTCCGTTCCCATTTTTCCAACTGGTGGTGCGCACAATTCTCTTGCTGTTTTTTTTTTCTGTATTACTTTTGCATAAAGAAGAAAGTGGCGCGCTCAAAATACGTGAAAACCTCGGCGAAGCCAAAAGAAACGTACGTTTTTTTTCGCGGCCCGAAAAGAAAAAGAAAGGAGCGAAGAGTGCTCTCGGTTATTATTCATGGAAATCGATTTAATCAATCTTCATTGCGAAACAGCGGAAAAATAAAGGGAACCGCGTCGTCGGAATGAATCAAATTGTAATTATAATAATATTCGCGCTTGCAGTATATACTCACAATGTCAGCATCCTTGATTCTCTGATCGTCCTGTGGTATTTCCGCGACCGAATCCAAAGGACTGTAATTACTGTATTCGCGATTGTAAGAATATCGACGTTGCGGATCCGGTGATTTTTTGCCATTGTTATTGCTGAATGAGGAGATAAAATTGCGCAACTGGGAGACCTGGAATTTTATTTAAATTTCAGTACTTTTTTCTCCGGCAGCCTTTTTTCGGTGTTTTTTTTTTCTCTGTCTGTCTGTTCTGTGTTTGAGAGAGTTTAATTAAGGGCGCAAATAAGTTGGGGAAAAACGGAACTGGCGGCTGTGCCATATAATAATGCTCACTTTGAGAATGTAGAATCTGAAGAGGAGAGGTAAAATAGCCTCTTGGAAGTTATTAAGCGCCTGAAGGATAATCAGCATTGTGGCCACTTGCGTCCTGAGCATTTCCATGTCTTGAATTACGAATGCGATATAGAACAGGGCCATGAAATTGTTGACGAACTCGAATAGGACCAACTTGGTCACCCGGTGCCTGTCAAATTGCGATTGCGTCCTGTGATTTTCTAAAATTATGTTTTTCTTAATTTCATTTCATTACAATTTTTTAAAATATTTTTTAATAAAACTATTAATTAATTGTTTTTTAAATAAAAACTCTGTAATTTCTTTGTAATTTAAAATTCATAAAAATTAAAAAAAAAATAAGCTGCTGATAAGAAAACAGCACATCGCACTAAAACCAAACAAGGAAAAGTAAGAATTACCCCATTCAGTGAGGAAAGTAGCCAATTGTCTGTAATAAATGTCCATAACATAGACCAAGCCGGTATAAAGGATGCTGGGAAGGGAGGCCAAAGTGGCACTCCATTCGGACTGAGAATTTCGAACGTAGTCCTCCATCCAAAAGGAAATCAGCATGATTATAAAAGCACCGAGCATGCACAAAAATACAATTGGAAACGAGACGCAGTACATCTGAAAATAATAGAATTATCTCGCAGGAAACAGATAAATAGGATGTGTTCGCAGAATCGGAGCGCTCGGAAAAGCAAATCGGTTTGAAAAATGTACTAGGTATGGATATGCGAAATACCTTGAGATTAGTTTTAATACGCGGATATTGCGGTTGCATTTTCCCAGTGATCGAGTCGATTCCCATATGTCCCCGAAAATTGGGACGCGGCTCGTCCAAACTGGTCATCCCTATGGTACCCCAACGGAACGCCAGGGCATTCGATTTGCGCCTCCATATCTGAACACAAACATGCAAATTAACCAATTGCCCAATATGTATCGTATGTATAGTTTTTAACTGATATCTGCAGCCCTTTTTCTATTTTTTTTTATTGCGCAAATAGATTTCACGCAAACGCACCAACGGTTTTGGTTAATTAAAATTTGTTTGTTTATTTGTTTTAGTTTTAATGGGGTGTACTGACGCTATCAGCAAAGTAAATTTAATTATTTGTGCTGTCCTCGTATTAAATATGGTTATTTTCTCTTCGTTAATTTAGTTCTGTTTTTTCTGAAATTTTATATTTACCATGTCGTTTTTTTAGAGAAAAGGAATTTATTTTTACGTTGTTCGCTTATAATAAATAGTTTTATTAGTTATAAAATATAAATAAATTTTATAAGGCCTGCAAAAATTGCTTTATGACCCGTTGTGCTGAATTATAAAACGAAACCAGTTTACTTTTCTCATAAATTCACCTATAAAATATTCAATTGATGATTTAAACAAATTGTAAAATTTTTCCGACAATATTTTTTTTAAATAAATTTGCCGTCAAATGAATTCTAGTGAAAATAGCAAATAAACAAACAAAAAAATGTAGCATTTTACCTAATGACAAAGAAAAATAACATTCCAAATATCATTTATTTAAGAGGCAAAACAAAAAAGTAACGCTTCTAACAAATTAGGGTGAATTTTGGGGAAAAAACATTGGCAAGACTTATAGTCGCGCATTAAGAAACGAAAGCGCGTAACATATTTCCGCATGTCACGTAAAAAACCAGTTGGCAAATTTACACGTTTCATAAACTACAACCGGGAGAGAGAAAAATATCGTACATTATCACCCTCCATATCCACTATATACTAACACCACTACCACCCACTACCACTGCCAGCCAGCATTCAGCAGCTCATACGTGGGTGGCACAGTGGTGCTGCACATTCGACGAGCGAGCGAAACAGAGGGCGGAAAACAAATGGGACTCGTTTTTAAAATGTCACATTTGTAAACTTTCTCTATAATATAATGGATCGTCTTTTTGTCGTCACCGACGAGGATTCTCCAATTCTTTTCCCCTTTCGCGCCCTCGTGTCGCACACAACAGCATGCAACATGAGCGTTGTGTGTGTGTGCATGTGAGTTTTTCTTTCTTTTCTGCAAATTTATATACGCCATAAAGATGGATGAGGTGCAAGGAGGAAGAGTCATCCCTAATTCGTGCGCTTTTAAAATTTCACCCCTAAGTCACGCATAGGGAGACAAACCGCGTCGCATTAAAACAGAGATGAGGAGAGACCTGTTAGCACTTGACGCGTTTTCTTCGACGCGTAATTACCACCCCTAATAACTCAAACAGACACTGGTAATTATTTTTCTTTTGTCAAATGCCAATTCAAGGGGAGGAACTCGCGAGAAACAGTCTCTGTATAATCAAGAGATCTCTCTCTCAAGAACAACAACGAATGAAAAATGTAAATTTTTCCCGTCTTTGTAAATTGTATTATATTCAAAGCCACTCTTTTAATGATTATATTATGCCATAAAATTTTAATTCTTTTTCATTTAATTGGCGTAAAAAATATAGTAAAATGCAAACAAAAATTATTTACAGAAAACCGAAATAAATATTGCAATTGCGAGAAAAGCAAATAAAAAATGCAAATTTAGCCCTTTCGAAAGCCCCTTATAAATTGTAAATTGGCGCTTACGCAGAGGTCGTATTCCTCTAAATAATTTATGACAGATAGATCTGCAAGAGCAAGAGTGGAGACTTAGGTTGCAATTATTATACAGCTTCAGTAGCTCTGGCAGAAAGCATTCAAATTTATTCGGGAGATATTGTCGGTGTTAATACTGACCTCAAGAAATACGGTCACCCAAACGACGTTGAAGACGCAGAAGAAGGGGACGGCTTCGGTGGAGGCCAGCAGTAATTGGATGCACCCCAAGAACAAGGGAATTAGCAGGGCGGTCGTGTAGAATCCGAGAAACGTAAAGTACAGGGCGATCGCCTCGCCGAAATATTCGCGGATCTCCTCTGCAAAAAAAAAAAAAAAGAAAACAGTAAAGGAGAGGTTTGCGAGGGGTAAATACGCAAAATATACAAAGCGAAACAAATTATAAAAAGTTAAGTGAAAATCTTTCGTCTGATGCTTTGAATAAATCTTAAGAATATCTCTCGAGGGAAGGGACACCGCCTTTCGCGGAGGGTTGCTTCTCTCCTTTAACGCGTTATGTATTTGTTTGCGGCTCCACTTCTCCCCCAAAAATAAAAGATTTAAGTTGGAAATTAAATTCAGTATTAACGAGAAGCAGTTATTTTTCTTTATTTCCTCTGCTTTCCTTTTCCGAAAATGTGATGATTTAATAGAGTTATTTTTTAAGTTGTTTTTTTTTTTTATATGTAAATTACGCTTATTTTCTGCAAGAAAAAAAAAACTCATTTCGTACTTTATTTTTTATTTTTAAGGGAATTTTCTGCAAGACCTTTTTAGATTTTTTTTTCCGAGCATAAATATTTACTTAGTCTGTACTTGATTACCTTTTTATGTGTTGTTTTTATGATTTTGAAAGGTAGTAAACTTAGAGTAAATCGCGTAAGCTTTATTAAATTTCCGTTAAAATTAGTTATTGAAGTTTAATCTTCCCTGGAATGTTTAGTTATTGGATTACTTAATGGTAGGTAATAATAGAGATATAGAGGGGTGCGAATACATTTTCATTAGTGCTATCGTGGAATTTAAGTGGCTTCATACAGGAGCATGTGCAAAACGTCTCCATTTTATCAACATCATTTAATTAAAACAAATTGCATATAAAACTTTTTAAATAAATTATCAAAAACATAAAAACAAATCATTTGGCTGCAAAACTAAAAATCAAAAACAAAAATAACGCTTTCACGTCAATGGTTTTTCATAAGCGACATATTCTAAGCAAAAAAGAAACAAAAAAAAGTATAGGAAAATTAATAACGACTGTTAGTTTATGGAAACCGATGGTGGAAAATGTAATAATATACGGAAGAGCGATGTTCTGTTCGTCGTCGTCGTCATTGTCGTTGACGTTTCGCATCCATCTAGTTGCTACTACACCTCTGCCGCATGACGCATCTACGCTACGATTGATATATGCACGTAATGAAAAGCCCACGGAAGCTATCCAAAGGATTAATTAATTACACTGCTCTCACTCTCTCTCCCTGCCACGACTCTCTATCTCTCTTTGTGTATGTGTTATGTGTAAGTACGTGTATAAAGAGCCGAACAGAACACAGTTCGAAAGCCAACCCCATCACGTACAGCTAATAATAAACTGCGTATTACAATTACTTACTCACTTAATCACATCTAGCGTTCATGTGCACACACGCACACACACTACAAGGGAAACTATCCGATTATAATTACCGTAATAGCCAATTAAATTTTAGTTTTAATCTTATGTTTATGCTTTAGACCGCTGCATTTGAAAACTTGTTTGTTTTGTTTTTACTTTGTCCATATAAAACTCCCTTTGTTTATTATAAATTGTTTTTGTTTCAGGATCTGCAATACTTTGTGGTGAGTTTTTGCAATTATTTTTATTTATTTTTTTTTATTACTATAATTGTGATTATTAAATTGTAAGCATAAAAATATGCTACGCAGTAATTTAACGTTTTCTATTGAGATTTTTTGCGGTTCAAATGTATTCCGGAAGTAATTTATTGAACGTGAAGTTCTTAACTAAAGGGGATTACTGCACAATAGGTTCATATAGGATCTCCCTTCTTGAGGGTAAAGAAGAAAGGAGTGCAGCGTACATGTACATAAGATTACGAAGGGTGTTTAGCATGGATCGCGAACGGGATGAAGCTTCCAGATTAATATTATTACAGTCTAAAGCTGTATTTTAAGAGCGCACCGAGGTGAATCCGCTTTGTTTCTTCCTTATGCACATGTACGTGTTCGTAAATACCTGTACGTGTACCCAAAGAACTTGGGTAATAATAATAATGCCGAAGAGGAACGGAAAAATGTAATTTCGAAACTTAATTAATTTTTAATTGCATTTTTTTTATTAAAACTGCAACGAGTCTTGCCTTTTCTTCTTCTTTTTTGATTATTTTTCATTTGCCCCTCGAGAATTATATTTTCTTATTATTTTTCACTTAGTTCTGCTCGCAATTTCAATGGTTTTTTAATGAATTTTCCTAATTAATATTAGTTCTTCTAATGCAAAAAAGAAGTGCATTAAAAATGTGACATTTTATTAAATATTTATTCGCTTTCTTTTTCTGAGCAAAAAGTTGTTGTTTTATTCATAAGTATTGAATAATTTATTTGATATTTTTGGGAACTCTTGCAAAATGTGTTTCGACGTCCCGAATTATGATTTATTTAAAAAAGTTATACTTTGGAATTTTGGATATAAAGATGAATTTATAAATTTATTCCATTCACAGTTTTTCTTTTGAAATATTTCAACAAATGAAGTATCAAATAGAAATTCAAGAAGTCCTATTTTAAATAAATTTCGCTTTGGTAATTTTAATAAGCAAGCCATTTTCTGGGAACCAAATAATAATAATAATACAGCAGTTGCAACGACCACCAACCCTTGCGTTACACAGCAAAGAGTTCACTCCATTTGCTCCTGAATCGAGCATCATTAAGCGATTTCCGAAATTCGTTTTTCTTTTTCCTTTGCATTTTTATGACAAGCCCGCAGTTCGAAATCGATCCTAGCAATTTCTGCAATGCTGTTCAATTCTTTTGTTGATGGTGCCAGTCATTGTCATCGTTTTAAGTTTCCGCGGCTAAGGGCGCCGCAGTTAATTTGTCCCCTTGTTTGCTCTCGTACACCTTTTGTACACATAAAGACTTAAACAGAATGATTATGACGGTTGGCGGCTGACTGCGCGACCGGAATGACGAAGACAACTTTGTTGTTGTTGTTGTTTCTCAAGTGTGCACGTGTTTGAATAAATTAACGCGTCCTGCTAGAGGGCTGCCGCCATCATTGTCTGCGCGGGGGTGGCATAAAGATATTGTTAAACAAACACCGCATCACTTTTACGACTCATTTTAACGGCGTATTCATTTACTTAAGCAACTGCTTTTTGTAGCTCTTGTGCTAATTTTTAATTATGTTCAAAGACGATAACTTTAAGTTTTATTTTAGCAGTTATAGTTTTGTTTTTATAGTTTTAAGTTTTTTAGTGCTGCTTTTCCAGTTTCTAATAATTTCTTTTATTTGTTAAGGGCGAATAATTCAAACTCTTTTCATGTTTTTGTATTTAGAATATAAAAGAGAAGCAATCGATTTGTTTTGTGGTAACATATTCGTTCATATGCGACAAAAGAAAAAGTGTTTGTTGGCAATTTACATGCAAATTGTGAGTGAGAAAAAAAAAGCGACTCACCGAAGGGCTGTTCCTTGAACAAACACGAGTACCATTTCCTTCCCAGTTTCTTCAATGCCTCCTTATCGTGTAACGGGTACAGTTTCAGTATGATATCGTTGCTTTGACAGACGTGCACAATGGTTTGTCCCTCGTACAGATCCAAATTTGGATAGCCCGGTATGAAGGCTTCTTCGGCCAAGGCCCGAATATTCTCCAGCTCATGCCGGACGATGTTTTGTCTTTCGGTAACGGTTAGCAAATCATCGGCTTTCATTTCGGGATCGATTAGAAAGTTTTCCAGTTCACTTACTACGAACTCTCTCATTGCGCCATGCTTATCTTTCTTCACTATGCCGATTTCTTCTGCCGCCTCCAGGAACTTTATCTGCGAGGCGGAAACGTGCAGAACCATACCCTGAAAAAGTGTACTTCTTGTAAAGTGGCTTCCTAATTATTTCATTTTCTTTTTATATATTTAATTATTTTTTTTTAAATTAATTAAATAAATGCTTGTGCTTTAAAGCAAAGAAAATATTTGCACTAGAAAAAAAGTTTTCACTAAAGGATATAAATTGTCCCTTTAGAATTTTATATAATAAAGTAGTGAAGCCTTTGATGCTTGCAGCAAACACTTCAATTACTAACGTGCATTTTTTTAAATGCAAATTTAAAAATAGGGCTGGGTGGATGCGCGCTTCAATTAAAAAACACCTATGTACCTCTTTTTCATTATACGGTTGCCTGAATACTATAAGTTCGGCCCCTCCGTCCCTCCTTTTGCCTCGGATTTTGTCCACCAGCCACACCAGAGTCCTTTCGGGAATATCGGGAGCGATGCGAATGACAATGTAGGATTGCGGGAGTGAATATTGCGATAAGTGCGAGTGCGACGAATCTTTGTCCAATAACTCGTGCACTTTGTCACTGGATTTCTTCGAAACTTCCAACTTCTGATTCGACATATTGCCTTCAAATTATTTATCCATTGAAAATTCATTATGTTCGTGTCTCTATTTTTATATTTTTTAAATTCGTGTTTAATTAGTTTACCTCTTAGTTTGTCTAGTTCTTCGTGAATTCCCCATAATGAATTAATACTATTGTTAGAAGAAAACTCCTGTTTTTTGTTTAAATCCAGGTGAGGTATTAGCAATTCCGATGTGTTAAATTCGTTTTCGAATATCATTCTTAAAAAATTGTTAAAAATTTTAGCAACTTTTAAAGTTTCTAATGATTCTTTTTAATGTTTAATTTTTTTTTTAATTGTCTACTGTATTATTTTTTAATTTGTTTTCTTTAATTAGGTACTAATCAATATTTGCACAAAAAATATTTATAAAGCTTTAATTAAATATTTCTATATTAGTTATTAATTAATTAACAAAGTAAACTAAAACAAAAGTGAAAAACCAATAAAACCAAGTAGTTCTATAAATACTATTACTCGTACTATTACAGACGGTACAAGTAGCAGACATAAAATTAAATGCTGAAAATACTATTTTTAAATGTATACAGCATCGAAATGGTTGAAATGTAATTTAAATGTAAAAAAGCATAAAACCCTCTACTTCGCAAACGGGAAACTCTTAGGGGAAAACTGCACCCTTACTTAATCTACCATGTTTCATCCTCTTATTCCTTAGATGTCACACCCACGCTTCCACAGACAAAGAAAACTCTTTGGAATAGCGACCGTGCTGTGGAAATTGTGTAACAACTGAGTCTTCCCAGCGCAGAACGCTGCCTAGTTCAATTCGAGCAAAGCTCAGAGAGTTTTCCACGTGGAAAACCGGATGAAAGATGGCGTTTCAAGTAACAAATTTTGAGAATTTTCCTATAGCTTCTGCAATTTCCCTAGTGGATATATTGCTAAATTACATTTATCCACTTATCGGCACTTATCTGTTTCACATTGTCATTGGATGAAGTGTTAAGCATCTAAAAGCTTCTGGCATTTAAAAGCTGTCTTCTTTTAAGTTTGATCTCTTCTTTGTTATTATTTTTTTATTTATTTTTTAATAGTTGTACTTACTTAGAAAAAATAGTTTCGCTTTTCAGTCATAAAAATTGTGTAAAAAACACTGCAATATATTTCTGATTAAACTCTGACAAAGGTTTTTTGTTATAATTTGACACTTTTGTTTGATATTTGAATGAGTAAATGGCATTATTATTTTTTTGTTAAGGTAAATTATGAATTGTAATCTTTTAGATAATTTTTTCATTAAACATTGGATTGCTTTTCTGTTTGCATATGGAATTCTTTTAATTATTTTGTTGCTGGTTTCTATTACCAAAAGTTTGTGGTGCTTTTAAACTAACATTTATCCTATTATTTACGGAATACCTGGTTTTAGATGTGATATGTTATTTAATAACTTTGGGGAGTCTCTTAACAGATGAGGATAATTTAGAACAAGATATGGAACAAAGAAAAAAGATTTATTTTACCTTAAAATCAAAGCAATTGAAAGAGAAATCAAATGAATATAAATCGGATATTTTCGAAGTTAATAAGTAAATTTTTAATTAGTTCTGATCCAGTGCCGTACATCGAACCTTTAGCTCTTAATCTGATTGTGGAGTAAATTCAAAGGTGGAATTTTCGTAACTAGGAAAGCCAATTAAGGCCAATGTAAATTTCAAGATCGATAGATGGAAATAGAGATGGGAATTTCGGTGTAATTATCTATAAATGCGATGGGTCAGTTAGGATGCACCTAGGTGTACAATATACGAGGATAACGTCAACTACCAAACTGGTGAATGCCCCTAATACCCAATTTAAATGCACCGAGAAACTTCCTAAACAAATGCGGACTTCAAACTTTCACACTTTAGTTTAGATAAAAACTCTATTTTCCATTTGAATATTAGATAATAAATCATTGCTTTATCTTTACGGAAATTTATTTTTAAAGTATAATTATTTCTAAATCGTGGTATTTTATTTATTTTATTCGTCTCATATTTATTCAGTTTTTTTTATTGTTTTATTTTTGTCTAAAATCTGTTTGCTTTACTTGCATTTCAAATGTAATTACATGTGTACAAACAATAATAAAAATTAAATGGCGCATGCAATATAATTAATTTTTGCTTACATTTTAATGTAATTTTCATCATTTTAGAGAGCAGTTTCTTATGCTCTGAAAGCGGCTTAAATTCTACATTTAACTCCCACACAAACTGAGTATTTATTTTTAATTACTTATTTTATTTTTAATTTCAATTCACTTCACTCTTAATCCCAATTGTTCATACTGTTAAATTCAAAGCACAACTGTTAAATGCTTGCGTTGCAATTTGTCGGTCTACTTTTGTCAATATTTTATTACTGCTTTATCATAATTACAATTTACTTACGCCGATTCTTTATTATTGTTTATCATTGATTAAGCTTACATTAAATAAATTTAAAAAAAACTAAATTCAACATTATTTGATACGCATTTACAAAGAAAATCAAATTCTTGCAATTTAAACAGCAGCTTCAATTAAAAGCAACTGTAATCGTTAAGTATAAATTAGTTTGATGTGTCTGCAATTTATGGGGTGCGAAGAACCGTTATCTGGATTTGACTGTTTGCCACTCGCATTCAACGTCACTCTTTCGAATGTTCCGTTTATGGGCATATTTTAGGAACAGAAGTGAGGAAAGTATTAAAGGGCATAGACACACCAATCTGGAGAAGCGTTATCCTTACAGTTGCGTTAGCTGGTTGGTGTACATTGAGAACTGTGGCGGATATTGTTTACCAAACGAGCTGGTTTAATCATCAACATCAACATAAACGCACAAACTTGCTTTGTTTGCCGCCCCCGACGCTTCCAACCAACTTTCAGGCGTAATCGCAACGTTGACATACATTCTAAATATGTCAGCTCTCGCACTTACTTTAATATCTGCTGACTAGAAGTCTAATTCGTTTGCTGTGTTTGTACATCATTATCTGAAAATTAGGACCTTTTTTGTTGAAGAAAACGTAAAATTTGCTGAATTTTGGATTTCTGCTATAGTTATTTTGTTTTCATTTATATTTTAGTTAAATTAATGGGTTTGCGATGAGACCAATAAATATGAGTTATTGATTAGATTTAAAAACTTTTTATTAAAAAAATCTGGTCCTTGGAATGAAAGAAAGGACACTTGTTTAATGGCAAGACATAGAGATTTCCAAGAAATTGTAATCTATAAAGGATCCTTAAAAGAAATCCACATTTAAAGTTTTATTGTTCAAATTAATAATAATATGTATACATCTTTACGGCTATCGACCAGAGGTCTTTCTGCCAATTGTTCAAAGTATTAATCTTAATATTATTTTAAGCTAATTTGTAATAAATGTATGTTATTTCTTATTTTAATTAATATTTGTTGCATTTTACAGATTATTTCATCAAAATTTACATCAATCAGCTCTTTTCAGAGCTAACAATAGATATATACAATATTAATAATAAAACAAACACTTTATCGAACGATAACAGTTCTTTTCAGAGCTAATAATTGCTAAAAATAATATTTATATCAAAAGAAACACTTCAACTAATGTGGCAACAGTTTTTAATAAAGAGAAAACGAATTTGAATTTGAATTTAATTTACTTTTGTGGACCTTATCGTAGACAACCTGATTTACATCGTTAACCACCCCGCAATTAATTCAGTTTATGGACATTAACGTAGGCAATCTTATTGGCATCGTTTACTCCTGATACTACTCCTCGCGTTTATGCGATCCTAATACAAATCCCCGATTTCGTTAAATTTCGAATTTTTTGGAGTTCTTATTTCCTGAGCGCTCGAAAATTAAATTTCGGTTGGAAAATAGCGCGGGAATTCAAATTTTAATTTATCTCCTTCAATTTATTTACTCCTGATACAAATCCGGGTGTCGAAAAATCGGACAATTTTTTCGAAAAAAATATTCGATTTTAAAGGAAAATTGGAAAATTCAACTGTGAATTTTCCGACTTTTCGCATACTCAAAAGATAGGAAATGAAAAAGTATTCCTTTCTTCCCACAGTTTCTTTGTGCAAATTTCAAGGAAAATGCTCTCCGACGCACCGTTTCCAAGATATAAGCGGATATCCGGAAAGTTTGACAGTTCTATTTCCAACTTTGTTTCTGGATCGAGAAATCCGACTTTTTTTCGGATTTTCTTTTCGTACAAGTAGTCGAATAATTGGGGGATTTGTATCAGGAGTAAATAAGTTCGAGGAGATAAATTGAAATTTAAACGATATAAATTTGGTTGTCTACAATAAGGTCCGTAAACTTAAATTAAATTCAAATTCAAATTCGTTTTCCCTTTATTAAAAACTGTTTCAACATCAGAAAAAATGTTTCTTTTAAAATAACTATTATTTATAGCAATTATTAGCCCTGAAAAGAGCTGATTTAGTTTAAAAATTGGTTGCTCACCTGAAATACATTAAATTAAGCAATAAATACAAGAGATTTTAGGGTTTTTCTTTTATTGCTGTAATTGTTTACTACATTTTTCTACTAAACTAAACGGAATCAAACATTTTACAATAAAATTTTCATTAATTACAGCACTTTTAGATACATTCAATTAATTAAAGCGAAATACCAAATCAGATTTATTTAAACTTTCTTTAAAATCATAATTTTCATTTAAATTAATTAATTTA
>JASKGO010004565.1:0-24395 GCA_030556065.1 Holobus sp. GC000080
AAATAAGAATGTTATTAAAAAATCGTAAGATTATTTTTTTATCTCAAAAATTAAGTAATATATGGCAAAATTTGTACGAATTAAATTGATTCTATTTAAAATTGTCTATTTGGAAAAAAGATTACCTTTTTATTAGGTAAAATAGTTTTCATGAAATTAATTACGGAAAAAAGTTGAGGAATTTCAGGAACTGCATTTGTTTCAAAAGTTTCATATTTTTAGGGGTTGAAATCAAAATCAAGAAAACCAGGATATCTAATTACTGGAATGCTAGATAGAAAAAAGTTTAGATATCGATTCCAAAATATTTTCATGAAAATAAATATTTTAATAATAAATTTCAATGTAATATTAATGGAAGCTGAAATTAGCTATCTATTGGTGCAAGAATGATAAAAATTGGATAATTAGTTTCATAGATATCTCAAAATTATTGGAAAAATTCAAGTTATTAAAGCGCACTCTTTTAATGCAATCAGTTTTAAATTTTTCATATCTCTCACTATACAAATTACAATAAAAGAGAATCAACTGTGCAACCCTTAAAATATGTCGTTCTGTAATAAAAACCAAAAGACAAAAGAACCCAATTTATGACTCTCATAGAAAACAAAAATAAAATTAAAAAAAAAACGAACAGAAAAAAATATAAAAACCTGAATAACGAAGAAAAAAACTCCTATAAAAAATTCTCAATAAAGAAAAATGAATCAAGAAAATAAATAAATTAATAACTGATAAATAAATAAAAATGACTTACTTGTATCAATGTTACGTTGCAAATGTGTCGCAATACGATGACGTGCATCATTGTATTCTAAATGCAAGCCCAATCTTAACAGCGTTGGATTTTTCTCCACCAAATTGGTAATTTCCATTTCTATTTTGTTGCCCAACACTTGCGATCTCTGAAAACCATTAAAACAAAACGCCATTAATAAAATAAAGAACTGCTTAAATACCAAAAACAGTATCTAGTTGCGAAATACCTGATTGGTAGCTCGGAACTCCTCAACCGACCGCGTCTTCAGCAAAGCTTTCACAAGGCGCACAATGCCAGCCGGCGAAATAAAGTTCGTTTCCACATTGATTACTCTCAGAGTGTGATTTTTCTCGATGGCGTCCGCCAGTTTGTTCGAATGTCTATCGGCAAGACCCACATTTACCAGCGATAACGTTTCCAGGTGCGTGTTCTCCACCAAAGCCGCAAACAAATTGTCCAACTTCTCATCGGAAATATTCTAAAATAACACCGAAATTACAGTCTGCAGTTCAATAACTCCTATTATATTTATTATTAATTACCTTAATGTTGTTCCAATTGAGATCAATCAACTTTGGATCATCATTTTGCACTTGTTTGAGCGTTTCATCAGGATCAGTATTGTTGGGTGGGTCCACAGGAAATAGTTTTGGTTTTGAAGCTTTTGTTATGCCATCCCAGCCCAAACCAACAGGTTGGCCTTTGTTCAGTAATGACGCATGATATTGGTCTTGGTTCATCATGGAGTGGAAGCCCAAAATAGCTGCCAAAAACAATTAATTAATAACAAAAAAACTTAAATACTGAACTTTTTTGTTTTTAGATAAGGTAAAATGCGGTTGTTACGGCAACCAATAAGAAGTAATGCTGATTGGTTGCTGCTGAAAATCCATGATGGCCGCCGTGCAACAACCAATCAGCAATCAGGTAACAAATAAAAACAATTTAAGGACCAAAGCCATTGGTGGAATAAGCAAATTTACAAATTGTATTGCAATTTTAATGATTTTAATGTGATTGGCAAAATAACTGCTAATTACCTGCTAAATCAATGATTTCCTCTTGTGTGGCATCAGTTAGAGCTTGTTCATACTCATCACCTAAGTCTATAGCAATTTGTTCACCAGCTTCTTGCTCTTTGATTGGAGCTGGAGGTGGTACCCACTAAAAAAATATTTTGCTATTAATAGAAAACAATAAATCATTATCAACAGATTACTCACTTTTTTGCCTCTTACAGTTCCAGGCACATAGGGCTTCGCTTCAGGCTTATCTGGTGTTTCAAGTGCTTGCTTATTAATATGCTCAATGAGTTGTTTACGGTTCAAAGGTCCTGTCGCTTCTTTTTCACAATCATAACTACATCTTTGTGATGGAGGTAGAAAACTGTCCTGTAATCAACACACACACAATTCAAAATTACCTACAAAATAACATTGATAAAAGCACTTACATCAGGATCTACTTCTTTGGCTAATATATTGATTTCTTCTGGAGATAATTTTGCTAACAGCTCCTCCACATCGATTTCATCATATTCACTGAGATCTTTGCCATAGAGCTTTGCAGGGGTAGTCATTGTTGTTGTTTTCGTTGTTGATGAGGTCTGCAAGTAAAAATCTGCATTAGAACTGGTGAATTTCCATTGATTTTCACGTTAATTTTTCACACTGACATAAGTATGTGGTTAGTGCGGCGTTACCGCTTGTACTTTCACAGTGTTAATACCTTCTAATTACGGTAAACAGTGTGAAGGTGATTCCACACCCAGTATTATTACAATCACTTAGTGCACACTAGTTTTTTCCGTGACACAATTAATGCCACTCAAGTAGTGAAGTGAGCACATTCAATGAAACTAACTGATGGTTTGATGATGATGATTCACCCAAACCCACAATCAATAGTTCATTGTTGAACTTTTATACTTTAGATGGCTCTGTATATAATGAAATTCAATTTCATCAACTTCAGTAAAAGTAAAATTTAATTAAAATTTATCTTTCCAATTAAACACGTTCAATAGGATATTTTAAATACTTATATTTTTATTGTTTAATAGAATCAGTTGCTTATAAAATATACTCAAATAGTTATAATTGGCACAATTAAAAAGTTTTTGAAAGACTTTAAGGGTTGTTTTGCTTATTAATGAATGAATAATTAAAGAATAAAGTTAATTCAGTAAACATTCTCTACATAACGAATTACATAACCCAATATAACCTATTAAGTTTCAGTTTCTTTCTTTTGAATTTTGTTGTAAAATATTAATTGATTTTGTATAAAAATAGGTTAAATATACCCCATTTTTTTTATTTTAATAAAAAGATTAATCATGTTTATTATATTTAAGCGACAAGCTTACTTTGCTCTACTAATGGATTTCCTGTGTAGAGGAATTAATTTTAAATCATTAATTTAAAAATCATCGATTTTCTCAATTTGTTATGGACTTTTTAAAACTTTTTTATTATCTACAATTTATAGTGTCTTTTTAAGCAAATTAAAAAATGATAGTTAATAATTCAAAAAGAAAATTAATTTAATTATTTGATTGTTTAATTAGAGCAAATCAAAAAGATTGAAAATACTAAAAAAATCATCATTGTTTCAATGATTTTAATTTTAGAAATGATAGCAGACGTAGAATAAATATTTTTCTGAAATAAATTCCACATTACTTTTCCACTTTTACTTAAACAATTCATCTAAACACAATGATAAAATTCAATCAAAAATGATGATATAAATTATTTGACTTTACTCTTCAGTTAATCCCATGATGCAACTAAAAACATTATCAAGGCAAAGAAATTGAAAACCTTTATGGTTTAGATTTGCTTTTAATTTTTGATTTGCATTAAAAAAAAAAATCCCTTTTTTCTCTTATTGGATAAACAAGAGCTCACAACTCTTCAAAGACAAATTATTTTAAATATTCCCGCTTTTGAATTAAAATATCCAAGCAAAAAAAAAAGGAAAATTTATAAAATTTTAAATTATCTTGAAAGAAAAAAAAACAAAATAATTTTAGAATTCCTAAAAAAAATCCTAATGGTTGCGTAAGGTCACGGTTGGTATGTCAACAACAAAAAAACAAAAAGCTCGCAGTTTTTGGCGTGGATTCGCGAATCTTTTGGAAAAAAAAAACAAATAGAAACAGTCTTTTCAGATTGCCATCATCCTGTCGATGGCTTTTAGCTTTGTAGTCTATGGTCGCTGGTCGCTGGTGCTGTTTGTAGGTGCAGCCAGCCAGCCAGTAGAGCAATAGTGCGGGCTCACTGGGGGCAGAAACAAGCAAGCCACATTGGCCCACTGCCAAAACGCTATACTTGGCGAGATTCGTTCGAATCGGATTGGTTATTTATAGATCTGCCAACAGCGGCCAGTGGCCTTCTAATAAAGCGACTTCGGCGGCCAGCAGCAGGAGGCTGGACGAAGAAAAAGATGCGCGAAAAGACTGATGCCGACCGTGACCTACACAACCAGCAGCATTTCCATTTTCCACCTCCGCAAACCGCCGCCAAACAGCAATTTCCCTCAACAGTTTCGGCAAGGCGCGGATCCTCTCTCTTTGCGACACATTTTATTTCGAAAACGCCCGCTGAAAATTCCACGCACGCCACTGACGAAAAACAATTGCGTTACAATTTTGGCCGAGACTTGTATTTTTTTTTTCTGGATGTGCGAATTTAAAATTGTGTGAAATAGTTTGATTTTTTGTTAAATTTATTTTTGCTATTGCAATGATAATTGATAACTTTAAAGTTTTGTCATTGATTTTGCATGATGTTTTAGTTTAAATAAGGAAGACTAATTTATTCTAAATTTATTTATTTTAATTACTTTCAGCGCCTTGCCCCCAAAAGGCCTTCCTACATCCTGGAAGTATACTTCCTATATTTCAAATCAAATAAGCAATTGCAATTTGATGTTGCAAATATAAAGTAAGAGACGTAGATATTTTATTTTTACATATATTGGACTTTTAACAAAGATATCTCAAAAATTAATTATCCAATCTTTATAATTTTTACATCAATAGATAGCAAATTTCAATCCTTTTAAACAACAGCTTATTGAATTTTTATAAAATAATTTTGTGTATTGGAAAAAAAGAAAAACAATAAAAACTTGTTTTTCCGCATTAGGCATATTTTAATTTAATATTTCTGCTTATTTATAAGCAAAACAAAAAGTTTCAACCGCTCAGATTTTCTGGAATAAGTGAAAGAATCAATATGTGAAAGATTTTTGTCTGTTTAAGATTCCGGCAATAAGATATCTTTGATAAAATAACGCATTTCCGGGTAAACTAAAGGGAGGAAAGTAATTTTAACCCCTAAAAATAAGAAACTTGAATCATAAACAGTTCCTGAAACCTGAAAATTGTTTTTTTTTCCATAATTACCTTCATGAAAACTAGTGAACATAAGAAAAAAGTAAATAATAATTGTTCCAAATAAACGATTTTAGATAGAATCTATTTAATTTATAAAAAAAAATCCAAAGCTTTAATTATTTTTAAAATAAAAATAACATTTTTTTATATAAAATTTTTGTAATTTTTTTTATATAAAATTGATTAGTTTATTGTTTCATTAAATATCTATTTTTCTTAATATTCCACTCAGTATAAAGAGGCTGAAATTATCTATCAATTGCTGCAATCACTACAAAGATTGGATAATTATTTTCAAAAATGTCATAAAACTAAATTAAAAATTCAGCAAGCACTTGACGCCCACCATTTATTAGGGAAAAATAAAAATATATAAAACAAACCTAACCAAATGACCAATGACATAAGCCCACTTAAATCCGAAAATCCCAAATTTCGAAATAAGCACTCTAAACGCATATTTTTCCTTAATCCTTATCTTCCGTCAGATTCTAATTCATTATTATAAAAATTACGAAAAAAAAAAACCATTCTGAAAGCTCACGAAAAACGTTATGTATTGCGCAAAAATGAAAAATGAACAAACGAATTCGACCGCACTATGCATATCGCACAATTCCAAAACCAACAAAAACCTTAATGATTAATTATAGCAGTATAGCATGTAGCGCAAAGTTGGCAAATTGAAACGAACCGACAATATCTAAGTAGACTTAATTAATTTGCATCTCTCGCATTACGTTGCGTTTATTCTTGCGTGAAACTTTTCGCAAACGAAAATACTGTTGGCATCATCTATAAAACTTGGTGTCTTTTGGCAGTTAGCAAGTTTTCATTGAAACAATAAACGCGTTTTTTTTTCACATTTTTTTTTAAGAAGCATCCGTTTTTGTTTTATTGCGTAATTAGCAAAAATGTAATTAATATATGCGAAAAAATTAGTCACACTACCTGCACATTTCTAAATGTACAGTTAATTTATGCATAATTTACTTGGAAAACAATGTGAAAGACGTGCGAACTGTACAGGATTATCGAGAGCAGCCAGATGAAAAATCAGGAATAATTAATTCGCGATTTATTTATAAGAACATGGACTACATTGCAAGTAACTGGTTATTGTTCTCAAGCTCTCAATATTGGTTACCAAGTATAGAATCAAGATTTCTGTAGATTAGGAACAAAAGAATGTCAAAATATGATAACAATGGAACAAGAAAGGAACCAATCAATTGTTTGAAAGCCTCACTTTTCTTCAATCAATATGCAAAATACAATGAAAGCCAAAACCATTCTGATTGTGCAGTAATAAATAATTGGTGAACACAGAATGAAACCGTTGACAGACGCGAAGAACAATAAATTAATAGCACTCGAATGAGCTATATTTAGTTTTGTTATGTTATGGCTTTAAGTTTAACGAACTTTTGCCACTGTATACGAGTTGAATAGTAGTAATTTGCATTAGTATTTTTTGTTTTGTGTTTATCCTATTAATTTTCTTTTTTTCAGTACGTTTCATGTTTTGCGCAAATGGAAATAAGATTTGCGTGTTTGTAGTTATTTTTAAAGAGAAGTTACATGCAGAATTTTAGGGATTATACATTGAGCCGTAAATTATTCCTCTATAAATAATAAACAATGTGCAGCAAGCATAAACACAATTGTGCAATCACTTTCTTAATAGCTGCTGCTTCTACTGCTGTGCGATTGCACAAGAGCTTTCATTGCCCGGACTATATTTACTTAACCCGAAACGAAAAGCTGTAATTTAATATTTTAGTTTTTGGTTTTAAATTGTAAAACGGATCAAACAGTTTGGGAATTTATTTTCGCTTGCGTTAAAAATAAAAACTATTAAAAAACTGCTATAATATTTTTTTATTTTGTTTAAATGGTATGAATGTTTGATTATTCTTAAGTAGTTTTGTATCACTACAGATTTAATTGGAAATTATGTTAAATTTTGAATTTTAATTGGCATCTTATGGTTATTTTAATTTTTTTGGATTCTTCGGGAAATTTTTAGCCTCCAAATATGCTTTTTCTTAATTGTTTTTAATTAATTAAAAATTAATAAATTTTTTAGGCAAAAATGGATTATTAATAATGAAATGAATTTGAAATTAATTAATAATGAAAGCTGTGAATTGACTTTATCAAATTTCATTTGTAAAATTGAAGTAAAGGAAAGTCTTCCTTTTTCCATCCCACTGAAAGTGGAAAAAGGATCACTTTCCTTGCAGTTATATTATCAAAAGAAAACTAAAAAGAGATTCATCTTTCACAAGATTAAAATTCCTTTATTTCGCATTAATCATTAATGATAATGTTTAACTTAATTCATTTTCAAATCTTACATCTAATGAAGAATAAAACATTTTAATTGGTCTTAAGAAAAGCAATCATTTTTCTATTTCATTGATCACTGATTTTCATTGTTTTGATTTTGACGAATAAAACTTTTTAAATAATCTGATTCAAGGTCTTTCAGAATTAATTAATTAATAATTTAATAAAGTGATCAGTTTTCACATTGTTATCCTATAATCCTGTATAATAACAATTACGGGTTGTTAATATGATAACACAGAATATAAAATTAAATTAAAAAACCATTAGAGAGATGTAATGAAATTAAATTCTTAAAAAATCGTTATGAATTTGAAGCGGTAAATCTCTGCCAGTAAATAAATTCAGAAAAATCCCATTCGAAAACCCAATCGGACAAGAATAAAAATTGTATTTATTTGTTGCAAAAGACCATTTTTTCAATGCGCACAAAAACATTTTTATAATCGAAAAAATATATCATAATAGGAAATAAATTGTTGTTAATAAATTATAAAAGCGAAATATGAGGCAGTTATAATTCAAAAATATTTGGCATAGTTTTGCAAAAGTGTGCAATTTAATCTTTTCAGCGAGAAGTAAATTAAAAACGGATATTTATGTATCTCGATAAAGAGCTACTTTAATTCAGAAGCCAAGGAAATGTTTTCGAAAAATTTATTGCTTTTTGAAAACTTTAAAAGTTCCTAGATCAAAATTTCTGAAATTTGCTTAAAAATGCAGTAAAGTAAGTAAGTAAATAAACAATTAGTTTTACGTAAAAAAATAAACTTTATTTCTTTTTGAACTACTAAAATACATTATTTCCAAATCTATCGTTACTTTTTGCTTGCTTTGAATTAATAAATTTTATTTTTAATCAATAATTTATAACAATTGTCGATACATTTTTACCCTTGTAAAACCAAATAATTTCAAATGAAAAAACAACAATTGAAAAAAGTAATCCACCTGCCAGAATATAAAAAATTAAGCGCAACCCTTGTAAATCCAAAGAATTATAATTGCCAAACTCGATGGAATGAAACCTAAAATAATTATGCAAATACTTGTAGATCGAATAATGTTCGTATTTTGTTCTAGTAAAGACATATTTTAAGAATCCGCTTTGCCAAAAATATTTTATTTGTCTGTCGAGAACATCTTTGTACGCGAAACCTTTCTTCAGAACAAAAACCAAGTACAGTTTCGCATAGCACTCCTTTAAAATCATATAATGAGTTTTTCCATAACTGTCTAATTTCTCCGTTTTTGTCACGAAATTTTCACCTATTACATGCCCACTAAAAGCGTACTTTCTGCTCTTGCATAACCTTTCATTTCTGTCCTCCAATGAAACACTTTTCACAAAATTTCCCAGGATTTTCGGCTTGTAGCGCACTTTATTCGAGTTGAAAAAAGTGTGCACATCACTTAAAGTTTCGGTCCAATGCAACTGAGCATTAGCAAAATCGTCTAAACTTTCGACAGCTTTCCCAAAGCTCGGCTTCAAATTTAAACTGTTCAAAGAAGAAGAATAGTAAGTGACCCAAAAAATGCTCAGCATCATCATTAAAATAACAACAATTTTCGCACTTAAAAAACAGTTTCTTAAACTGAACGGATTTCCCACTAAAGTCCTGTAAACTTCCAAAAAACTATCCACCATTGGTTTCTTAGACATCGCCGAGTAAACTGCTGCGGAAATGAAAAAAGTCAAAAGCAGTAATTGCGAGAATTGATTTTCCAAAATTATTTGCTTTAGAAATTCCTTCGGTTGCGGTTTATGTACCAGGAACGTGTAACAAGTCGAATGATAAGGATAAGAAATGTCCACATGGAATCTTTGGGTCATCGTGTCAAACATGGCACACATTCCGAGGTCCATTGAACCGTTTTCCACGCTCTGGGCAATTTCAAATTTCGTTTTGCCATCGTAAAATTCCACTTGGAAATTCAGCAGCTCCTTCCAAATTATCAAATTCATGTAGTACTCAATTCCACTGAAGAATTTACCATTTTTACTTAAAAAACTATACGGTGGATAATTAGTGGTGGAGATTTTTATAGATTTTTTAAATTTAAGTTGAAATTTTCTAATTTTTCGCCGACCAATATCATCGAATTCTCCTAAATATTGTCTCCTTACTAAAATTCGATTTTTATCCGTAACCAATAGATAAATATTGTTTAAATTGGCCTTCAACAGATTGTTAAATTTTTCATTTTTATAAAAAAAGAAGTTTTCAGAGGAATTTTCAGGTTTTTCTTGGTACAAAACAACAATGATGCTTTTTAACGGACAAAATTCGCTGTTTTTTTCCAATAACTCATTTAGATCAGTAAAATTACTACTAAAAACCAAATATCCATTGATTGCACAGCTCATTCGATTCACAGCTGATTTAAAAATATAAGCAATTTCCATATTTTCCTCAAAAATTACATTGGTAATTTCTTGGGGGATTCGTTCATCCAATACATTGATTTCAATCAAGTTCTTTACAGTGAAGGCATCTTTAATGTTTTGTTTCAGTGCTAATTTTATATCATTTCTTTCTTTAGCACCTGCATTATTTAACTTTAATAGCAGCAACGAAAAAACAATTACAGTCACTATAATAATTTCCATGTTTTATCGCTATTGCAACGGGAATTAAAGAGACAACAAGCCAAAAGCACGGCATGCAAGAAACAAAGGCCCTGAAAGCATTTTCCTGTCTATATTAATGACAAATATCATTTGTATATATATATATATATATATCAATAAAGAATGGTTAATTAAATATTAATTCGGAGAAAGTTTCGCTAATGGAAATCAAATTTAAGGCATTAGCTCTATAACTCTAAATTGATCCAATTTTGACCAATATTGATGGAAAAATATAATCGTTTTTGGAATAGATTGAAAACAGCTTTGCAGCTAATTTTATTTCGACCCCTTCAACGATGAAATGAGGTATTTCGTCATTTCATCAAAACGGTTCATCATGAAGAAACTTTTATTTTAGTTTAAAAAAAAAAATTATGGAATTATTTCAAATAATAAATCTAAAATAAAACTAAGCTAAATTAAGATTAAAGTTGCTTCAAAATAAATATATAAATATAAATGAAGGAAAAGCCGAATCTTTCATTCAGCTTTTTAATTGGCAATGAACGACACGTAACAAATTTCGTAATTCCCTTCAACAGTATACCAAGTTATCTAATGCAAATGTCAAATGTATGTAGGTGAGAAATGCGAAAGTGCGACTTAAATTGAAGCCAAGTAAAAATAAAATTTCCTTTTGGCAAAAATCACATGTCCAACAAATTGCATTCAGAGTTTGGGGTTTCGTTTCATGTTTTTACGAAAAACTTAAAATTTTATGAGGTAAACAGGAAGTTCCTTTTTTTAAATCAATTCAAATTATTGTCTTTTCTTTCTGTAAAAACAAAATTTCAAAAACTGCTAATTATAAAATTAACATTAAAAATGAATGCAAAAAAAAAAAAAACTAAATTACTTTTCAAACAAAAGGAACAGAAATTACGTTTTGCGCTTTAAAAACAAATACTTCAAATTTCAAAACAATAACACCAAACACGGATAAACAATTACAAAAGTGCCAAGTTCTGTTGTAAATCGTCATTATCGATAGATACCGCGCAATTTCAAGTAATTTAAATAAACTAAAACCAATAACAAACACTACATTTTTCAACGATTAGTCTCAAAGTTAAAGACAAAGTTACAAAACTTTTATCAAAAAAAAAAAAAAAAATCATGAAAAACAACAAGCCGAATTTGTTATTGTTAATTTTATTGATAAATTCCGTTAATTCTTATACAGTACAGGAAACAACGGAAATTTTAAATCGCAAATTACTTGATGCCTTTTGGCACTTTACAACCAATACACCTTGCGTGAAATTATTTATAGACCGAGACCCCTTATTGGACTTTTTCATGCAAATCAAATCGTTTTGGATGGTTTTCACTTTCGGAGACAACGTCGGTTGCGTAAACCCTTACATCCTTCCTTATATCGAATGACAATTCCAGTGAGACAATTGAATTGATGAAAAACAACAAATTCGAAAATGCAATATTTGTAATATTTTTTGGCAACGGCTCGGTCCAAGTAAAGAAGTACTTGAAAAAGCAATCAGTTTATGTTCGCTTAATGATATTAGAAGCCAGTTTTGATAAATGGAAACAAATTGAGTCTATAAATATCAAAGAACGAATCTATCACAATGAAAAATCAATTTTTGGTGGAAAGAAAAATTTGCACTTAAAAGTTTTGGCTTTCGATTGTCCCCCCTACATGTTCCATAACCCTGAGACGGATAAATTTACAGGAATCGAACATTCGTTACTGGAAACGATGGCCGAAATGAACGAATGGAATATTACCTATGTTACAAGACCACCTTTCTATGATCTAAGAGTCCTACTGGATTTGAAAGCCGGAATGGGTGATTTGGCTGCATGCGGAGTGATCCAGAACATGGCCAGCAGATTCGGTTACTTAAATACTGCTCCATTTACGCAAATCTGCGCAACATTTCTGGTACCTAAACCAGCACTGCTTCCCGTTGAAACTTTTCTCTTTCATCCGTTTAAAACCTGGACTTGGATGGCAGTAGCTGGAACTATTCTATTAGCTTCTGTAGTCTACAACGGCATTTACTCGAAATCCAAATCAAACGATTTCGGCTATTCGTTTCTGGTAATTTACAGAATCCAAATAGGAAATTCCGATTCCAATCAACCGAGAAGAATGTCTTTAAGATATATTTTTGCCTTCACAACTTTAGCCGCTATAGTACTTCAAATCTGTTACACAGCTTCTTTGACAATTTTAATTCAGTTTCCAAGACATGAAAAAACTATCAATTCGATTAAAGATATGATTGACACAGGCTTAAAATGGACCGAAGTTGGTGATTTGTCGCAACAAATCCTGAGTTCCACCACAGACGATCCGTATTTGATGAAATTAATAAACATATTTGACATGTCAATGAGTAGAGAGGAAAAAAATGCGAAGATCCGTACGAAAAATTACGGATATTTGGTGTTTAAATTTGCCAACGGTTTTCTTGATTTACCAGATACACTAGACAGTTACGGACAGGATAATCTAAGGGTCATTAAAGATTGCTTCACTAAGATATATATTGTTTTTGGAGTTACAGATGAATTAATAATGAACAAAATTAGTGACAGCATCAACAAGTTTAGAGACCATGGTCTAATGATTCGTTGGATACGACATTTTACAACTTCGCCGACTACTCGGAGGGAACAACTCGAGTACTATGATACCTACAGCGAAGAAGCCGAAGCATTTTCACATCTCGATTTGCCGGAACTTAGGGGCGCTTTCTACTTCTTGGCTTTGGGTTACTGCTTCGCTTTCATAATATTTTTGTGCGAATATTTTTAATAGAATAGAATAGAACATCTGCAAAATCCCTGTCCGGCAAACATCTGAGGTAAACAAGAAGTTATTCAATTCTATTTCCTTAAATATTATTGTCCTTCTTCACAAATATTTAAAAATTTCTATTTGTATGGAAAAGCTATAATTATAACAAATAATAGAAATACAAAAAAGAAATACTTTTTTAAATAGAGGATAAAAAAATTACACTTTGCACTTTAAAAAGCAAATTTCCAATTCAAAAATAATAAAACCGAACACGGATTAACAATTACAAAAGAGCCAATTTCGGTCATCAATTGTCATTATCGATACAATACAATTTTGAATAATTTAAATAAACTAAAACCATTAAAAAAGGACATTTCTCACAAACTGCTCTCTAAGTTCAAGCAAAGCCATTAAACATTCATAAAAAAGCAATGAAAACCAATAAGCTGAATTTGTTATTAATAATTTCATTAATTAATTTAGTTAATTCGTTTACAGTAAAAGAGACAGCACTAATTTTAAAACGCAAATTAATCGATGCCTTTTGGCACTTTACGACCAATACATTTTGCGTCAAATTACTGATAAACCAAGAACCTTTACTGGATATTTTTATGCAAATCAAATCATATTGGATGGTTTTTACTTTTGGAGAAAATGCCGGCTGCGAAAACCCCTACGCCCTAATATCGAATGACAATTCGAGTGAAACAATTGACTTGATGAAACACTACAGATTCCAAAATGCAATATTTATAATATTCTTTGGCAACGACTCCTACTCCTTAAAAAAATATTTAAAAAAACAGACAGTACATGTTCACTTGATGATATTGGAAGCAAATTTTGATAAATGGAAACAAATAGAATCGATAAATATCAAAGAACGAGTCTATTACAATCAAAAATCGATTTTGGGCGCAAAAAAAAGTTTCAACTTAAAAGTTTTAGCATTTCATTGCCCACCCTTTATGCTTCAAGACCCTAAAACTGGCCAATTTACAGGAATCGAACATTCCTTACTGGAAACACTGGCCGAAATGAACGACTGGAATATTACCTATGTCACAAGACCACCTTACTATTATCTCAGAGTCCTGCTGGATTTGAAAGCCGGAATGGGTGATTTGGCTGCATGCGGAGTGATCCAGAACATGGCCAGCAGATTCCGTTTCTTAAACACTGCTCCATTTATGCAAACATGCGCAACATTTCTAGTACCCAAACCGGCACTACTGCCCGTTGAAACTTTTGTCTTTCAACCGCTTCGAACAGGCACTTGGATGGCAGTAGCTGGAATACTTTTATTAGTTTCCATAGTCTACAACAGCATCTATTCGAAATCCGATGACTTCTTCTATTCGTTTCTGGTAATTTACCGAATCCTAACTGGAAATTCTGATCCAAAACAACCTAAACGGTTGTCTTTGCGCTTCATTTTTGCAATTACAACCTTAGCAGCTATAGTATTGCAAACTTGTTACACTGCATTTTTTACAATAACAATTCAGTTTCCACGACATGAAAAAATCGTTGATTCAATTGAAGATATGATAGACACAGGCTTGAAATGGACAGAAGTTGGTGATTTAATGCAACAAATGCTGAGTTCAACAACCGTAGACCCGTATTTGATGAAATTAATATACAGATTTGACATGTCAATGAGTAGAGAAGAGAAAAATGCAAAGATTCGCACAAATAAGTACGGATATTTAGTGCAGAAATTCAATAATGGCTATCTGAATTTGCCAGATGTACTTGATAGTTACGCAAATAATAATCTGAGGGTCATCAATGATTGCTTCACAAATATCTATTTGGTTTTCGCAGTAACAGATGAATTTATTATGCAGAGAATTAGCGAAAGCATCAACCAACTTAGAGACTCTGGTCTAATAGTTTGTTGGGTACAAAAATTTACAACTTCGCAGACTTTTCGGAGGGATCAACTCGAGTTTTATGAGACCTACAGCGATGATGCTGATGTATATTTACATCTCGATTTGCCCGAACTTAGGGGAGTTTTCTACTTCTTGGCTTTGGGATACAGCATCGCTTTAATAATATTTTTGTGTGAATATTTCGAATAAAAGCTGCAAAATCATATATCTAACAAACTTTAGAGGTAAAACAGAATGTATTTCTTTCTATTTCTATTAATATTGTATTCTCTCATCACAAAATTTTTAAAATTTTATTATAAAAAATGATTGAAATGCAATAATTATAACAAATAAAAGAAATACCAAAAAAATAAATAATTATTTTAAATAGAGGATAAAAAATTACCCTTTGTTTGCACATTAAAAATAAATATATCCAAACTAGTAATAAAAAAACCGAGCACGTATCAACAATTATAAAGAAGCAAAATTGTGTAGTTGGTCGCGTAATTGATCCAGTCCAATTTTAAAAATAATTTAAATATACAAAACTTTGAACTAAGAGAAAACAATACATTTTTCATTGATTAGTCATAAAGACAAAGAGATAGCTATAAAGCTTATATAAAAAATAATGAAGACGAACAAATTAAATTTACTATTGATAATTTCATTAATTAATTCAGTTAATTCTTTTAGCGTAGAAGACACAGCACTAATTTTAAAACGCAAATTAATCGATGCCTTTTGGCACTTTTCAACCAAAACATTTTGCGTCAAATTATTGATAAACCAAGAACCTTTACTGGATATTTTCATGCAAATCAAATCATATTGGATGGTTTTTACTTTTGGAGAAAATGCCGGCTGTGAAAACCCTTACCTCCTTATATCGAGTGACAATTCAAGTGAAACAATTGACCTGATGAAACACAACAAATTCCAAAATGCAATATTTGTAATATTTTTTGGCAATGACTCCTACACCTTAAGAAAATACTTAAGAAAACAAATAGTACATGTTCACTTAATGATATTAGATGCAAATTTTGATAAATGGAATCAAATTGAATCGATAAATATCAAAGAACGTGTCTACCACAATGAAAAATCGATTTTGGGTGGAAAAAAAAGATTTACTTTAAAAGTTTTAGCATTTAATTGTACACCTTATATGATTCAAGATCCTAAAACTGGCCAATTTACCGGAATCGAACATTCTTTACTGGAAACAATGGCCGAAATGAACGAATGGAATATTATCTATGTTACCAGACCGCCTCGCTATTTTATGAAAATCCTGCAGGATTTGAAAGCAGGAATGGGAGATTTGGCTTCGTGCGGCGTGGTCCAAAACATGGCAGGCAGATACGGTTTCTTGAACACTGCTCCATACATGCAATCCTGCGCAACATTTCTGGTGCCTAAACCAGCACTACTTCCCGTTGAAACTTTTCTCTTTCAACCGCTTAAAACAGGCACTTGGATGGCCGTAGCTGGAATAATTCTTTTAGTTTCTGTAGTCTACAACAGCATCTACACAAAATCGGATAGTTTCTTCTATTCGTTTCTGGTAATTTACCGAATCCTAACAGGAAATTCTGATCCACATCAACCAAAACAATTGTCTTTGCGCTTCATTTTTGCAATTACAACTTTAGCAGCTATAGTACTGCAAACTTGTTACACAGCTTTTTTAACATTAACAATTCAGTTTCCAAGACATGAAAAAACAGTGGATTCAATTGACGATATGATAGACACAGCCTTAAAATGGACAGATGTTGGTGAATTAATGAAACAATTGCTCAGTTCTACTACGTCTGATCCGCACTTGATGAAATTAATAAACAGATTTGAAGAGTCCAAAAGTATTGAAGAGAAATATGCAAAGCTACGTACAAGAAAGTATGGATATTTATTGACGAAATTCCCGAACGGTTTTCTTAATTTGCAAGAAACATTTGACAGTTCTATAAGTAATAATCTGAGGGTCATTAACGATTGCTTCACGAAAACTTATAGAGTTTTTGGTATTACCGACGGATTTATTATGCAGAAAATTAGTAAAAGTATCAACAAACTTAGAGACCATGGTCTAATAGTTTGTTGGATACAACAATTTACAAGTTCGCAGACTGTTCGGAGGTATCAAGCCCAGTTTTATGAGACCTACAGCGATGAAGCTGATGAATTTTTATATCTCGATTTGGCTCAACTTAGGGGTGCTTTCTACTTCTTGGCCTTGGGAAACTGCATTGCTTTAATAATATTTTTATGGGAATATTTTGAATAATATTACTTATATGATAATTACATAAATATAAATAATAATATATTACTAATTGAAATTTTCAATTCATTTGATATATCAAATATGTCCTTATATAATTTAATCCGAAAAAAAAATAATTAAATTATAATTATAAATGAACAAACAGGTATTTTAATTGATTTAAGCAATTTAAAAACATCTATTGCATAATTCACCAGTAATAAACATAACAAAAACAATAAAAAGCGCGCATACAATTACCATTGAGGAAAGTACTAAGTTCTGTTGTCATTAACTAAATAACTGGTTTAGGGTAGTTTTTAGTATATAATATGTGAAAACTTGTAATTCCAGTACTGTAAACATTTAATAATTTGGTGAATAAAATTCCAAACAAGTATTTTCAATATTAAAGATATGTTCGCCATCAGCACACGCAATCAGCAATCATGAAATTCAAAGCGATTCTTTTGCTGATGATTTCCTTGGCAAATTTAGTGAATTCCTTTACAATACAGGAAACGGCAAAAGTTTTAAAACAAAAACTACGAGATGCTTTTTGGCACTTTACAACAACTACATCGTGCGTTAGATTCTTCATAGACCAAGATCCCCTATTGGACATTTTCATGCAAATCAAATCATATTGGATGGTTTCAATTTTTGAAGATACCACTTGCGAAAACCCTTACGTTCTAATTTCCAATGACAATTCCAGTGAAACAGTTGATTTGATGGAACACTACAGATTCGGCAACACAATTTTTGTAATATTTTTTGGCAATGACTCCACCAGCTTAAGAAAATACTTAAAAAAGCAGAGAGTACACATTCACTTGATGATATTGGAAGCCAACTTTGATAAATGGAAACAAATAGAATCGATAAATATCAAAGAACGAATCTATCACAATCGAAAATCGGTTCTAGGAGCAAAAAGAAGTTTCACTTTGAAAGTTTTGGCTTTCGATTGTCCACCGTTCATGCATTACGATCCAAAAAACGGAACTTTCCATGGAATAGAAAACGCTATGCTGATAGCCATAGCTAAAATGAACCGATGGGACATTGAATACATTCCTAGGCCTCCGTTTTATCATCTAAAAATCTTGGCGGAATTAAAAGCAGGAATGGGCCACTTAGCTGCTTGTGGTCTAATCCAAAATATTGCTCATAAATACAAAACTTTGCACATTCCATTCATGCAAACTTGTGCAACGTTTCTGGTCCCTAAACCTGCACTACTTCCCATTGAAACATTTCTCTTTCAACCGCTGAAAACGGGCACTTGGATTGCAGTAGCTGGAATAATTCTATTGGTTTCCGTAGTCTACAACAGCATCTATTCGAAATCCGATGATTTCTTCTATTCGTTTCTGGTAATATACAGAATCATCACGGGCAATTCCGATCCTAAACAGCCAATAAGAATGTCTTTGCGCTTCATTTTTGCATTTACAACTTTAGCAGCTATCGTACTGCAAACTTGCTACACAGCTTCACTGGCAATAACAATTCAATATCCAAGACATTATGAACCGATTAATTCAATTGAAGATATGGTCAATTCAGGCCTTAAATGGACCGAAGTTAGTAATTTGAATCAGCAACTGCTAAATACCACAACGACTGACCCGCTCTTGAAGAAATTGGTAAATCGATTTGATAATGCCAAGGATAGAGATGATAAAGTAGTAAAGATTCGCACTAATAGATACGGATATTTAGTGCATAAATTTTATAATGGTTATATTTATTTGCCTGGTTATTTGGATAGATATGCTTATAAGAATCTAAGGGTGATTAAGGATTGCTTCACAAATCTCTATTTGGGTTTTGGAGTTATGGACAAAGCAATTATGAGGAAAATCAATCAAAGTATCAATAAGATTAGGGATTCAGGTGTGGGTCTAGCTTGGATACGAGCTTATACAACGTCGCAGAATGATCGTCGCAATCAAATGGAATTCTATGACATCTATAACGATAATGCTAAGGAGTACCTAATGCTTGACTTGGTAGAGCTAAGAGGAATATTTTACTTTTTGTTCTTAGGATATTGCATTTCATTTTTAGTATTTCTCTGTGAATATTTTCAATAGTTTTATTAAAATTAAATTTTAGAACTATTACATCAAATAATTTCCATGTTACATGTTATAGTTCCGTAAGATGATTATATTTAATGACAATTAAAATGATGTTCTTAAAAATTAGGACTTAGGAGTATTATTATATTTTGCTTATTAGGCTTAACAATTCTGTAAAAAAAAAAAAAAAAAATTGAAAACGTAGGAATAAATAGTGCTTATTTTAATAATCTTTGATTTTGAGCTATGAAATGGACTGTTTTGTCAATTCACCAAAATAGTATCGAGACTTAATAAAGTCACTTTTTCTAAGTCAATTACCTTAAAGACAATTAATTTAACATCTTCACTATGAATATCTTCATTATGAATAAAAAAAAAAAACTCATCAGTTTTTAGAATTTTGTGATTGTTTATAGTTTATACAGTTTACACTATGCAATAAAGCCTCACACAAAATGAAACATCAAGTTGATCATGATTTAATATCAATTCCATGTTATCATTAGCTAAAAAAGATAAACATATCAATGGAATAAGTTATACATAATATACAAATAATATAAGTTATTTTGAATAAAAAACACATTTAAGAATTAGTAATTAACATTTTTATAAAAACTAATTTCAATTATAAATACCACAGAAGCAAGGGAAAGTCCCAAGAGCAACCAAATAAAAGCACCAGAAATTCGCTGCACATTCAAAGGTTGATGTTCGAAATCGTTACTGTAGACAGTGAACAGTTCACCCATTGATTTGTAATCATGATAAAATAAATGAGCCACCAACTTATGGAAATGATGGACAAATCCATACTGTTCCAATTTCAACATATAAGAATCAAGTATTTCCTTAAAGGGCGAGTTCTTCTGCAAGGGAATCACCATGCTAACTCTGGCGAAACACTGATCTGGTAAAACCATCAGATGTCTTTTGGAAAACTCATCTAGGTAATCCAATTCAATGACAAACAAATTGGAGAAAACAAAAGTCTGCAGAGCGAAATTTAAAGTTCTCACTTGTTTATTGCGCTCTTCCACCGAAGGATAAAATTGAAACCGGTCCAAATACGGTAAGAACTTTTCTTCGGATAACGATCTTGATAGGCTTGGTGTGGCCAAGCGATGGTCGCCCCACATGACGTTTCTATCGATTAATTCATCCAAAGTTTTTATAGGTTTCTCGAATCTTGGTTTGGTTAAGTTAGTGGAAAAATTCGCCAAGTAAATGGTGGTAATAAGCATTGCGGAAATCGCACTGAATGTTACCAAAATTCTGAGAAAGAGAATTTTCGGGAAAACCGCTAAACTAGTACCGGTAAAAATCTGGTAGATTTTTAGAATTGACCCCAAAATATCTTTGGATTTTCTTGAATAGACCAAAGCTGTTACTTTAATTAAAGCCCCAATGGCTAACCAAGTGGTCATCTGAAACGGTTGGAATACAAAAGTTACCACTGGCAAGAGCTGAGGCTTCGGAACCAAATAAGTTGCGCAGTTGTAAATATAAGGATATGTTCTATCGATGTTAAACCTCGTAACGGAATTGCTGACTATCCCACAAACAGAAGCATCACTTTTATTGTTTTCAAGATCTTCCAAAGCTTTCACAAAATAATCCATCTCTTTCGGTTGATATTCCAAAGGCCAGCCAGTTAAATCTATCAAAATGTCCATGATGAATTTATCGATGCCATTGAAGAATCCCAATTCTTCACTGTAATACATATAGGGACGACAGTCAAAAGCAATTACTTTGAAAGTTTCGTTTTCGAATTTCGGTTCCCATTTCGGAATCGGCTTAGCAAAATCCAAATTGTACCGTAAACTCTTCACGTAAATATTCCGTTTCGCTAACTGCATCACCACAATATCCATTCCTTTCAAATTGATCAGTTTCTTAAAGACGGGAGTATCGAAATTGTTAATTTTGAAAAACGTTACTAATAAAATCACTCGTTGCGGCATAAAAGTAAAAGTGGCGCAAAATTTCTCCACACTTTTAAAATCGTCGCTTAGAATTAGGTAACCAGTTGGTTTGTTTTTTTGCAACCACTCATTGCTGTTAATTATAAATGCAAACTCGGTGGTTTTCTGCAGAAATTTATCGAAAACGGTTAGATTTTTTCCATCGGTATGCACGTAAATGGCCGATTTCCTTTTAAAGGAATAATCCATCACCAAATCGACAATTTCATCGCGTTCTTCTTTGGTTACGTTTGAAAACTTTATACATTTTGTGCATAAGATTGCACTTTGTAGAAGCAATGCTTGAAAAATGACGTGAAAGAGCAGCATTTTTCACGCGGCCATTTTTCTATTTCTATTCCGATAAATTAAACAAATTGAATGGGATTTTCGTGTTCCCTAAAGTAAATAAATCCTTTCGACATTCATTAATTATTTACACAAATTGAAAGGGACATTTGTTTCAATCACAAGTAAATATTCTGTGGACAATATTAAAGCACACTTAAAAGTGATATATTAAATCAAAATGTCGTTATTGAATTTTTAATTATTTTTTTTTTCAAATGGAAAATAATATTTGTAGATGAGAAATGACTTTTGTTTTATTATTTGTTAATGTACTGGGTGTCCAATTTATACATAGATATTTTTGGAATAATAAAAATAAAAATTACAACAGTTTTATTTATTCCTGCTTTCCAAATTATTCGGAAAAAAGAAATAGAGAAAATTTAGAATTTTACCAAACGCAATGTTACTTTAAATAGAGCCCCCTGTATAGCCAAAGCAATAAAAATTGACTCCTCTACAAAGCTATAACTATTGATGTAAATATTAAATTAGGGGTAAATATAAGGGTTGAAATAGTATTAATGATAATAATCTTAAAAAATACAACAAATAACAACACTGATATTTGAAACGACCAAAAAAGTAATTTAATTTTTGTCTGCATTATTTCGGCTGAAAATATGACATAAAAAATAAATCAAAAACTCACAAAAGAAGACAAGTAAAGCAATCAGCTTACTTCACTTTGCTTAAGTAAAGTATAAAATAAAAAGCATAAAGCACGCAGTACAGTTTCGGGTGAATCATGAAAATATTATAGGATTTGTCAGAGTGCCAATAAAAAAGACCACTCCATCCGCCCATAATTTGCACAAATTAAAGCCCATAAATTGGGAAAACTCAATTCTCAAATCCACCGCCTATAAATCTAATTCGTTACAGACAAAACCGACAAAACTTTTGCGCACTCTTCTCTTCGGCGTATAACTTTCAGCAAACTTTCAGTGGTTGTTCTTGGTCTATTTGAGGAATGAGGACCGAAAACGAAGGTCGCAATGTTTTCTTCCGCTTCGCATTCAAACTTTTAAGTTATAAATATAATTAAATGTTAATTTATCACCGTGAAACTGACAAAATGCAAGCCAAAATTTTGCAAAGATAAACATCTGACATTGGAATTTTCCAAATTTAACGCGATTTTTTTCAAAGTAAGTACTACTGAAAAAAAAAATCCGAATAAATAAAACAATAACCTTGGTTATTGTGGTGGTGGTTGTTTCTGTTTCCTCCTTTTGGGACCATTCTTGGAAGTACTCCATTTTCCATAATTGTCTTTACACAGCCACTACAGTAGAAAATAAAACAACACTGTTTACGTATTGTTTTTGGTTTCCTTTTTTGTTTTCAGAATGAATCACTGTAATTAATTAGTCTTTTGCCTGATTGTGCAGTTTTTGTATTTTGTGGTAAAACTAGCTATAAAGAAGAGACTGAAGTGAAGTGTTGTCACGCACGGCTTCTAAATTCGACTAAAGCTGCGCGATTTTCATAATTCGCGGTTGTAGGTAAAATGGAAAATAGAGTGGCCGAACAACCGCTGAAAATATAATTTCCGCGTGCGGTTCCCTCTTGCTTCTTGCCAGCTGCCACCTCGCATTTAATGTAAACACGCATTTCATACACGAAAGCTACACCGGCGACAATTTTCTTGGCTTTAATTGAATCTGAAATCGTATCCTGGGTCTCTACAATTTAGTATACAAGGTAATCTTAAAGGTACCACTGCAAACATTGATTTTTTATAATATTTAATGAATATTTTTGGTTTAGTTTTAAAAGAATTTTAAATTTGCTAGTAAATCAAATTACAAAACGCAATTCATCCGTTTTTCCCAACTTTAAGAAGTTAATGATAAATTAAATAAAAAGCAAAATAAAAAAATCATCTGAGCCTGTTTTAAGGTACGAATTCTTATAATTGGTGTCAAAAGACATTAAATTTTCAAATTCTTAGCTTTCAAAATTTGCTTTGGCCTGTTTTACGTCGATAAATATATTATTAGCAACCGCTATATGTTAACCAGGCACTTTTGGAGAGGATACTGGACACTAAAAAAATATTTATGCAAAACCGAAAAGACAAAAATAAAATTGTATTTAGCATTTTAATAACGGATAATGTGCCCTATAAATTGATAATAAAAATTTGAAAATTGCCATAGTGACCCAAGAGAAAATTTGGTTTAATGTTGCATTTATCCTAGAAATGGACATCGCGCACATAAAAATTATTTACGGATAACAGAAAAAAACAAAAATTAAATTTGATTTTTGAATTTGATAGAAACTAATATGTTTTATAAAACGAAAGTAAAAATAAAAAAAAATTAATTTGATGACTTTAAATAAAAATTGACTTATATGTTGTTGCACCCGCTTTTCATATTGCATAGAAATAGACGCAATAGACAAAATAGAATTTTATCCCTGATTTTGTTAAAAAACAATATGCTTTATAAAATAAGAGCAAAAATTAAAAAAAAATCGATGAGGTAACTTTTGAGAAAAGTCGACATAAATAAGGCACTTCTTGTACATACGCTACAAGCGGGGACTCAACGTACTTAAAACTAACTTCCGGAAAACCGGAAAGATAAAAATAATATTCTCTTTTGCATTTTGATAAAAGATATTATATTCTATAAGTAAATTGTAAAAATTAATATTAATTTTTAATACATTTTACACGAAAAAATTCAAACAAACAAAAAATAAAATCAATAAAAATATTTATTTTTTATTTAATTTGTACTAGTATGTTATTAACAATCATTAACTCCTTGATGAGATGGTTCTACACATGGAGACTTATTCCCAATCCGAACAAATTTCAGTACTTCTTGCCAAATCATCACATAAAACAAAACTCACCAACATTAAAAGTGGAAAATA
>JASKGO010004574.1:0-40266 GCA_030556065.1 Holobus sp. GC000080
CAATTTTAAAGTATTCAATTTCATTTTTAAGTCAGCTATTTTTAAATAAATGTAACTTATCTTATTCCGGTGAAACCGGAAGTGATAAAAAATTAAAATTTGCGTCAATCAATCCGGAATGTTGTCTTATAAAAGTGAGCAAAATTTCATAAAAATCGATTGGTAAATAAAGAAATGAAAGGGGTGAGCCACTTTTCAGTGTCACCCTGTATAAGACAATATTTGCAATTGTACTGGATAGATGTCATTTTTACATCACTTCCGGTTTCACCGGAAATGGCCCCAACTGGTATCCATGGCAATTGTAAACTGAGTAAATGATAGCGCGAATTTTAAAGTATTTATAATTGAATGGACAACACTTTCAACATTTAGTTTGGTTTCCATATTTTTCAGATATTGCAGTTTTAAGTGACTTTTGTTTCACCATTGCCAAGTTACCCAGTTGGGTAACTTTTGGGTAACTTCTACATTTTTAAAGATAACGATTTGGTTAAATGAGCAAAAATGGGCAGAATTTTACGCTAAATAAAAAAATATATAAAAGAAAAATTATTTACCGGATAATTGCAACGACGGTTTCTCCAAATACCAACTGCCGAAGGAATCCTTCAACTTCTGATTGGATTGCAAAACTTCAACGGGCATCAATTTAAACAAGCAACTCATAATGTTACTTAGAAGGTCTTCTTTCTTTAGCCAGTCGGAGTAATTGTAACGTAAATCGGTGGGCGATTGTTCGCAGAGAATTATCAAAATGTCCCAAAGCAGAAGCAAAGCTGATGTGTAAGTATAGGAGTCCGTGAAAGGTTGCACAGTGCAACTGCTTTCACCAAGTCTGCAAAAACAAATGTACATTGGTTAATTTAATTGTCTTAAAAGTCTCCAATTAATCAATCATTCTTTTTTGCAAATTTGGATTTAACGCCTTTTGCACTGCAAACAATGATTTAATAAATAAAAAATCAAATTTCACTAAATAATTTGTTTTTTAACAAATAAAAAAAAAACTTACTTGAATTCCAATAACATTGTGGAAACGACAGTATGGGCATCAGTAAGGAGTCCTTTAAATTGTTCAAAAATCAGTCCCTTTTCGTGTCTAGTGTTAGTATCGACAGCAATACTATCCACATTGACCAATCCGGGAGCCAAAACTCGCAGCATATGATATCCCCATAATTGCAAACAATGCGTAGAATTCAACAATAAACTGCAACTTTGCTTGAGAACACTGGACCATTTCGGCATACCGTCAACGTCGCCGAAGACAATTTTCGGATGCATGAAATCGATGATTTGGCCGAACTTTTGAAACAATACCAGATGCTCGTTTCTTAAACTGACCCCATCAGTTGTACCATATTCTGCAACAAATAAAATTTCAAATTTATTAATAAAAAAAAACTACAATGAATAAAAAATATAAAATAAGTATAAAAGTACCTGAAAAGTACAACCAAAGTTTTAACAAGTCTTTTGCAATGCTTTTGTTAAAAACATTCTCCCATTCGTCAATAAAACTGGACTTCTCTTCAACATTCAACTCTTTAAGGTAGCTACAAAGAGCTGTGTATAAATTACCGATGGAAATTATAAACAACATTATCTGAAAATTCAAATTTTCATCGTTTTTTGTTTGCAAAAAATTAAAAAAAAAATTGTTTGTTTCAACTTACATGTGGTTGCTGCCAGCATTCTTTAAAAGTAACAAATTCCAATTTTGAACTCCAGGAACCTAAACTAACGAGTATAAAATCCCATTGTCGCCTGGAAAGTGAATTGGCTTTGTTGCTTTTCACCAGTTCGCAAAACAGAAGCAAAATTTGATTGAAATGTTCCATTTGGATAACATTTTCCAAATCTCTGTAACAAAGTTATCATTTACCAAGTATAAATATAAAAAAACAATTATAAATGCCACTTACATATTGTAAAACAAAGCTCGGAACTTTTCATCTCTTAGCTTTTCTATACGAGCGAAAACTTGTGCGATTTGAACATCGATATCGTCGCAATGCAGCAGTGATTTCAGAGTGACAATGCTTTCCAAATCACTCAATCCGTGATTCATTTCGTCAAAGCTAATCTCTTGTTTCTGAGCGAAAATTTGCGTTAGTTGCATGCAATTTTTAGAATCAATATTTGAACTCAATTTTTCGTATACTTCAATCGAATCTTGTTTGTTCAATTCAATAAAGTAGTGGTAAGCCACAAAAGACCACGTTGCACTTTGTTTTTTAATCATTTCCTTGAAATGGTTACTTAAATTAGCAGATTTTTCTTCTGGTAAACATTGCAGTAAATTGCTAATGGAGTCGGTCATATTTTTTTGATGTTCCAACAATATTTGGTAGTATAAAGTCTAAAAAAATGAATTTTTATTTAATTTTTTTTATTGAAAAGTGTTACTTACTTGTTTAAAACCATTGATTAAAATATCTAATAATGAAAAATCAGCCAGAAGTTGCAAAATTACTTCCTCAACATTATCTACAAACTTCAAAATTGTTTCAGTTGTCTTAGGCATTGATACTTCGACATTAAATTGATCTTCATCGTCGTCATCATAATTTGTTTCCTCATCCAAAGCCGTTTTTAAAACATTTATAAGTAAAATTTTCCATCTATAGTAGAACACAATATCTTCTTCGTAATTAATTTCCTTAATTTTACAAATTGAATCATCAGCAATGCTTCCATTTAAATACAAAAACAATTTTGCTAATTCTTGTAGAATTAACCAAGTCTTTTGCAGAAATTTGCTACCGTCCAAATGGGAAATAACATTGCTTATCAACAAAGGTCTTGATTTTTCCACGACCAGAACAAAATCAACAATTTTCTTATAGTCGAATTGTTCCTTTTGCCTAACAGTGCTTTCGAAAATTCTCAAACAGTCATCGACTAATTGTAAAAACTCTTCCTTCGTGCTTTTCACTGCAATGGAATAAAAAGCATCTTGCCACGATGCATTAACTTCCCACAGAGTGTCTTTTGAGAGGAAACCATGATCGCTTTTATGACTCATCTGACAATCCAGTGATAAAAGAGCTAAAAACAATTCCGAATCGAATGCAACTGAAGAAGTTTCCGAATAAACGACCGTCGAAACGATCGACGCAAAACTTGCGCAATTATCTATCGTCTCTTTGTGCTTCAAAGGTTCTTTGATGCATTCAATCAGTCTATTGAGGACTTCCACACTGCACGAAGTTTCAATAAACAACTCTGTAAGTTAAAAAAAAAAAAAATTATAAAACCATTAATTGCAAAAGCAAAACAGAAACAAATACCTCCGTTATTGGTTTCGGTAAAGACTTGTTTCAACAACAGTGTAGCTTCCGGCGTCGAAGTGTTGTTTATTTTGTTGTCCATAAGTTTAACAAAGTAATTGCCAACTTTTTCATCCTTTAGCCACTTCTGAACTTCCAGTTCGGTATTGAAAGGATAAGATAATGCAAAACAAGCACAAAAAGCAAACAATTCATCGTTTAAAATCTGAAACCAAGAATTGTTTTCTTATCTTTCAAAAAATCTGCTTTTAGCACAGTACATTGCAAAATGCGTTCTATACTTTTTAATTCAAAATTTCAAGTTTTTACTTTTTAATGAAATAAAGTAAATGAAAACTATGATAAAGCAGTCAATTTAAATTTGTTTAAAATAAGAAAAAACTTTTATACGCTAAATTTTCTATCTTCCGAAACTATGAGAAAATCCTTAAGCGTTTGCAAAGTACACAGTATTGAAAATATAAATACCTGTAGCAAATGCTGCAAAATATTACTTTTAACATCATCTGGCGAGTATTTCAAGAGGAAAAACATCAAATGCACTGCGGATTTCGTGCAGAACTCTTTGTCATTGATGAATTCGAAAAGCAAGTCGAATATTTTCATAGTATCTCCGTCGCTAGAGCCTAATAAATTGATCTTTAAGATGTCCATAATGGCATCATCTTCGAATTCTTGCACCAAAGTGCAAACTTCATCCAGTAGCGCTGGCAACTTTTTTTCGCCAACAAGTTTCATATACAAAATGCAAATATTGAACGCTAATTTTTTCAGTGACTTAATATAATCCTCATTTAGTGTCGTTAAACTGCTTCTGGAATCCCTTCGGCCTCTATTTGCATTGTCTTCTGAGACAAATTTCACTTTGAGGGCTTTCTGTTTAACACTCACATGTTTTAAACTAATAATAAACTCAACATGTCTTGCCGTTACAAGAGTAATTGCATTTTGATCACTTTGTTCGCACACAACATTTGTTATGTGTGTTTTTAGAAGGTTTTCGCATTCAGTCCAAAAAGTTTCGATAAACTTCGCATAATTAGGGTAATCGTTGTCCTTGTATTTGTACCAGTAATGCAAAAGTGCGGCTACTTGTGAGAACAAAGTTTTGTGAGCGCTTTTAGAGTCATCCAAGTAGAATTCAATAAATGGAATCAGTTGGTTTTTTATCAGCGTGTTGCAAATGACGATTTTTGTGTGGTTTTGCATTATGGTGTATTGCAGGCATTCCACAAATGCCAAAGAGACGGCTCTCGATTCGGAAGAACTTGTTTTAATCGTGTTTTGTCTTAAACTGAATAAACAATCCATTAAAAATTGCTGTAGTTACTTATAACTGATTTAAAATTACGATTCTGAACACTTCCAAATTTAATAATTAATAAAACGCACAAAAAAAACGAAACTTCTTTTCAAACCCAACTTAATTTAAAAAATAATAATAATAACCTAAGCTAACTTAAAATTAATTAACAACAATAATAAATTATAACTCACCCTTGTCTCATACTATCAAAAAATTTGAAAGAAAAATTTTCTATGTCCTCTTCCAAGTAAAGTCTCGAAATCAGAGGCAACAAATTCGGATAGATAACAGTGGCATTTCCATAAGCACCTTCTCGGAGAACTTTCCACAACTTTGGCAGCACTTTTTCGCCGTAATTAATATGTTTCGAACAATCTTCGAAATTTTTAATGACCAACAAAGCGCATTGCCAAATATTGGCCTGAACCAACGTGTCTTTCTCGTCCAAATTGCTCAGAACAACTTTGGACAAGTTGCCAATGCTGTCCTTTAAAAAATCAGGAACCCTTTCGCATAAAATAGCCAATAACGAATAAAACGATGTCCGAATTTGCTGTTTTTCATAGTGCGCCAACTTCCAGAACTTATTATGAGCAATAATTTTACCATTTAGATCGCTCAGTTTATCAGCATCGGTAAATTCGTTGATGTACAAAGCGTATCCGTGGAGGCTGGCAATAAGCAGTCTTTCGTATTTGTCCTTGCACTCTTCTTCGGAAAACAACTTCGGATTGAGCATAGTTTGCGGCGTCTGCGTAATCAAATTATCATAAATGTAGCTGAGGATTTCCTCCTGGCAGAAACTGATCACTTCTTTGACTTTGTAACTGGGAAACGCGTCTTTAAATGCCTTGGAGGCAGCGCTAGCTGCTGGCGGATAAGTATCGTATTGAGAAGTAAACCAAGCTCCAACCAATTGCTTCAAATACGGAGCGATGTTTCGTTTTACTTTCAAAATTATTTCGTCGTGAGCTAAGTGCGTGGCTTCTCTCACTTTGTGATCTGTATCTGTTGCCAAAGTACTGTAAAGTCTTGGCCAAAACGGCAAAATTGTTTTCACTATTTCACAATCTGATTGTTTAACCAAATCTGAAAACTCTTGCAATGCCTGTAATTAAATAATGTTTTTTTTATTAACAATTCCTTTTAATATCCATCAAATCTACTACCTTCAGTCTAGTGGTTGCATCTTTTTTATTCATTTTTTTCAATACCAATTGAAAATTGCCATCTAGTGATGAGTCCAAAGTATCTGTAGTTGGAAGTGAAAATAAAGGTGTTGCAAAACCAGCCTCTTTCATATTGGCAAATCCAGTAAATTGATGGGTGCCTAGGAGTTCTGCACTTCTACTAGAGCTCGATGGCTGTAATTTTTAACAATATTGAAATTTAAGAAATAATTTTTAATATTTGGACTTTACCCTAGCATTGTTCTTCACTCTTTGAGCTTGCTTATGTTTTCCACCCATTGTAATAATCAATTGTAGGTCTTCTTTTCTTAATTAACTTAATGTTTCACAGTTGTAAATCTTAATGCTTCAAACATATGATTAAAGAGTGTAGTCATACCCAATTCACGCAATGTTTTTCTGCGAATATATGAATTAAATGTTTAACTAATAGCACAACTAATAGTAGTTACTGTTTATGTCAATTATTAACAATTAATTTTAAAGAACTTTTGATTTAACAAGAATATTATCTCAAAAACAAAAGAACAAGACAAGAACTTTTTTTGAGGTTAGAAACCATCCACGAAAAAACAGCTACAGAGGGCGCTCTAATCGAAACTAATGAAGCGACCTCTTTAATCAATTTCTGCAACTGTATCAGATCTGCAGCCTTCTGCAGCATATTAAAATTGAATTAATTAATTAATTTCTGAGTGAATTGTGTAAAAATGTCGCAAATATCTTCAACAGAGGCACCGCACATGCAACAGATAGATTTAACGACACTGTCCATACAGCAATTAACGCAATTGAAGCAACAATTGGACCAGGTGTGTTTATAACCTACAAAAGTAGAGACCGAAATTTTACAAATAACACTTGCCATTCCTTTTAAGGACTTGAAGCTCTTCCAAGAGTCTCTGACATCGTTGAAATTAGCCCAGACAAAGTTTATCAATTCAGGATCGTGTTTGGAACAAATAACACCGGAATGCGATGGCAGAAGTATGATGGTGCCTCTGACGGGATCTGTATCCTTTAATTGCACATTTAAAATGAAGTAAACTTTCCTTTATTATATTTCTTTAACTTAAATTTACTTAGATGTATGTACCTGGAAGAGTTGTAAATCCAAAAAAAGTGTTAGTTGATATTGGAACCAGATATTATGCTCAAATGGTAAGTAGAAACTTTCTTTGTATTATAATATTCTTTATATTATAATTTTTGGATGTTTCTTTTAGGAAATTGCAAGTGCAATAGATTATTTTAAAAGACGTGTCAAGTTTGTGACTGAACAGATGGAGAAAATACAAGACATTGGGTTGGAGAAGAGTCGAATCAGGGATACAGTGGTTGAAGTGATGGAATTGAAGATTCAACAACACCAGCAGCAAAATGCTGCCGCTGCTCAGAGTTAATTGCTTTTAGGTCCTTAGTATTTTGATTAACATTATGTCGTCAGGTCATTTTTATTTATTTGCTGTGATGTTCTTTTTGCAGTTAAAAAAATAGGTTTTTAATAATGATTAATCATCCGCTTTTTACAAGTTAAAGAAAATTGTTTTTTTTTTTTGAAAATACAGTTTATGAATAATAAATCAACTTTTTGCAATAGCTCCAGTTTTTTAATTGATTCTCTCTTTCAGGTTTTTATTTCTTAAAATTTTTAATTAGAAATCGTTTTGCTTCTGCAAAATATTTTTGCTAAATGAAATTTGATTGATAAAAAGAGTTTTTGTTTTAATTTAATTTTTTGTTGTTAGTTTTTTTAATTATTTTTTATTTAAACAAGTAATTGTAAGAAAAAGATGAAATTAATAATGATTACAAGCTTTTTATTGTCACTTGAATAATTTTAATTACTTAAATAATAAAGAAAATATGGGTGGTTCCATTAAGATTAATGAAATTATTTAGTTTTATAAAATTCATTTTTTCTGATTTTTTTTTTCGTACGCCCTGTGCAATGAGTGTTACAATAAATAACTGCAACTTATGCACTTATTCCTTGGTAATAATTAACGAAAAGAATAAATTAATTATCTTTTAAAATAAGAAAGTTCTGATTTTTTTTTACCGAGATGTGAATTTTATCAATAATCACCGAAAGTGGACGATAATTCGAAAAAAAGATACTCTTTATTGAATCCTACCTAAGTATTTTATCGTTTCGAAAATAATTTTTTTAAGTAATTTCCTATGGTCGGACAGCTGCAGTGTCTATTTTTTATCTCGGAACTCAGGCGAGCTATCGAAATTTTGCAAAATTATTTAAATTGTTCTTAAAAATAAACTATTACTACCTTTTTTCATGACAAATATTTTCTGGGAATAAAATCGATGATTTTCAGATTTTTAGGAAAATTCAGGAACCGGAAGACATATCCGATATTTGTAAACAGATATAAGTTGGGCATTATGCCCATTTTTGCCCATTCAACTGAATCTTTATCTTTAAAACTGTAGAAATTCCCCATATAGTGAAAAAAATTGCTACCCTGTAAAAAAAAAAATCAGTGAATTTTATGCATTTAGAACTAAATGGAAAACAATCAGGAGTTTACAACAATAATTCTTTGTTAGTTTTATAACAAATATTAAATTTATTAATTATATTTGTGTACAGTATTAAAACATATTTTAAAAACAATTTTATAAATTATTATTAAATAACACCAAAACTTCGTTTTGAAAAACGCGAACTATAGAATTTGTTTTGAAAATTCAACTTAATAACATTGTTTTTAATGAAATATATAAGAATTTTTAGAAACAACAAGCGAAGGGTACAACTTTTAATTAAGTTATCCAGGGTAGATCAAATTATAGCAGCAAAAAAAAAAAAACGAAAATATTTTATTCGAATTAAAATTTCCTAAAAAGCAAGATATTTTATCAATCGACTTTTATAGTATATTAACTAAAATATTATTTAAATTTGGCTTTTTTCAAAAATGATCATAACTTCGCTATATTAAACAGATAAACAAACCATTTTTGAGCACAAACAGCGGGTATAAACGATTATTATATTAATCCTATTGAAGCCAAAATTAAAAATTGAGCTTTTCTATTTCCATTTTGATCATTTAACTAACTGTTGAAAAAATATTTTTTTATCAGCATAATCATTGATGAAAAATTAAAACTATTTATTTGCCATTCATCTAGAGACAAGCTTTAAATAAATCTAGTTTATTTTCAAAATATGAGTTCTATAAAAAATATTTTTATTATATGTTCAAAAAGCTAAACCAACAATAAAAGAAAATATTTTTAAGGGGAACCAAGCCAACAACCAGTGTTGAAAAATAGAGAAATTATGATCATTTTTATAAAATGACAATCGTAAAACTTTTGGCTGTATTCAAAAAATAAAAAAAGAAATGACGATAACCACAATCTGATTGAAAAATATTATTTCCGGGAAATTTGACCTAGAAAATACCTCATTACTCTTTCGTTTTAGTTCTTACAGTTTTCGAAATCCCTCATAGGGACAACAAATTTGATCCACCCTCTTAAAGAAAAAATAAATAAATACAATTTGAAATAAAAATATGACTTCAAAATTTAAAAAAACCACGATTTGTAAAAGTTAAACAAATGTACAGATTATTAGATAAATTACTTGTGGAAACTTGAAAAATTAAAAATCAACTGAACCGTATTACACATTGTCGTCTAAATTGTGTGATACCCTGTACACTAATTCCCTATGTGTAATTATTCGCTTAATAATAGAACAATTAGCAACAAACAAACCATATCTATAGAAACTAACAACACAAAGTCCCTATTCTAACATGGTCGTATTCATTGATAATTATCTTACAAGTACTAAATTTGTGTATCACATTCAACGAATTAGTTCCTAAAGTAAACTATACTGAGTCTCCCAAGTTGAGTGGCCCATTTGATTATTACGGAAACAAGAAATTGCAGAGTTCTGAAACTTCGCATCATCCACTTTCACGAAATGATCAACATTATTTTTGTATTTGATCACTCGTCCAACTTCCCGTTATACCGGAAGTAGCCATCAAATTCGTTATTTCAATATACACACCCCTATTTTTATTTCATATTTTGATTCCTTTTTGAAAATAAAAATGATTCTGTACAAGTTTTTATGTATCATGCTAACTTTTCCAGCTATATCTCACTTCCGGTTATTTTTGACAAAATTGGTGTCATGATAAAAAATCATAACTTTCTAATTTTTTATGATAATTTCATTTTTTTGTATGCCTTATCAAGATGTGTGCTTATATGTTTTAATGTACATTTTTTTATGTAGGGTCTTCACAAAATGAAGATAAACTTTGAGGTCAAAAAAGTGTTGTAACTTGATTTTTTTTAATGGATACCCAACTTTTTTATTTATTTATCATATTCCCTGTTTTATGATCTATAAAAATTGTTTAAAGCAAGAAGTGCTAAAATTATTAATTTCTGAGATTTTAAAGAAAGAATAGTTTTTTAGTATCCTTCATTGTTATAACGTTTTTTGTTCGTTTGTCTTCTGGTTTTCATAGCAAATCTTAAAAAAGAAGAGGTTGATTTTGACGAGATCAATAAACAACCCGAACTAAAACAAAACGTGCGAAACAGTTTCAATAATTTAGCCATCAATGAGTTAAAACTTGTTACCACTGATGGAATTCTGCGAAGAGAACATTTGTGTTTAAGAGAAGATGGCAATCAGTTTTAGTAGTTTCCCTGAATTCATATTTGACTTAATAAATGTTTAAAACGTTTAACACTGTGATTATTTGTTTTTGATGTTGCCTAAACCAAAGGCTTATTTTTAGAGTCATTAACACGCATCTAGAGTTCGTGTGACTGCAAGTCGTAGGGGTGGCAAACGCAAAAAAAAAAATTAAAAAAAGCGCTCGGGGTGGCTGAGAAATATCAACAGGTTCCCTCAGTGTTTTCTTTATTAATTTGTGTCCGCCGCCGCCGCCGAACTGAACAACATATGCGAGACGACGCCAACCAACTACTCCTCTTCCTTCATCTTCAACTTCTTCTTCTTCTAGGAACTTTAAACGCAATTTTTAAGCTATGTCAAAAAATGTAACGATTTTAATAAAAATGGTTGCCTGCAAAAAAACTAGGACAACCGCCAATCATTCAGCTTCTATTGGAGTGATGGACACACTTAATAAGGCATTCAAGAAAAAATTATCAAGTTTTCATCAAAATTGAGAAAGTTATGATTTTTTTCTCATGACACCAATTTTGGCAAAAATAACCGGAAGTGAGTTACAGCCGGAAAAGTTAGCATGAAACATAAAAACTTTTGGGACAAAATCATTTTTATTTTCAATAAGGAATAAAAATATGAGATAAAAATTGGGGTGTTCAATTTGAAATGACGAAATTGATGGCTACTTACGGTTTGACCAGAAGTTTGACGAGTGCGCGAAATAATAATGTAGATCATTTCGTTAAAGTGGATCATGCGAAGTTTCAGAACTCTGCAATTTCTTGTTTCCATAATAATCTAATAGGTCACTCAACTTGGAAGACCCTGTATAAACAAATTCTATACACGAGTTTCCCGTTAGATTAACATCTATTACAAGAAATGCCGAGAAAAATAGAAAAACAAAACTTAAGAGAGGAAATCCGAGTTATTAATTAATGAAACAGTCTTTTTTAGTAGATACCTATAATATTAACATCATATTCCGCATTGTTTTAAACTTACATTGTATTTTTGAGTTTTGATTCCGGATACAAAGGTATCGATTGTGTTTCATGTAAGGCTCACAGGAGGAAAAGTCCGGATATTGAACGTGAAGGAACATCACAAGATGGACATTTATATTATTGCCACGGGAGAGATCTCTTGAAAAAAAAGAGAACAGAAGGAAAACGATAGAAGTCCGATGAAAACCTTTCTCATTGTCACTGAAGATCCAGCTTAGTATCCTGACTATCCGCGAAATGCAAATCCTATCCTTTTTTTTAGTTGTAATCTTGATTTTTAATTGTTGATTTTTACGTGAAGATCCTCGTGAGAAGAGTGAGAACGAGAAGAGTGTATGTGACCGCTCCTGCAAAGGATTGCACTTTATTGTGAAGCTAATTTCTTCTCTTGGATGGGATTTTGGGGGGAGAATCGGTTTACCACTTAATTTGCCGGAGGCGACCGGCGAATCCGCTTTGGCCTTAGTGAACGTTTCGATTTCGTCTCGGAACTTGTAAGTGGCGTTGAATCCGGTGCCGTCCAAGCGGTCGTTTGATCTGAACGTCACTCGGAAGAATTTCCTATCCGACTCGATATCGAATTCTTTTAATTGACCACAATGGCGGGAATACTTTCGGTCGCGTGCCATGAAGTTCGAGAACTCGACGTAGTCGCTCGCAGATATTGCTTCGCATCTATATCAACAATTTATTTATTAAATTTATTATTAATATTGCGGGGAGGAATTTTGCTTTTTGATTTGTAATTGCAATTACGTAAGGTTTTTTTAATTATATAAAAAATTAAAATGGATTTTTTTTGAGAATATTTCTCGATTTATACAGGGTGTTTTTTTATTGGTCGGTTAACTGTTTTTTTTTTTTTTGAGAACTATTAGACCTATAGGCCATTTTTTCTTTTCGGTTTCATAATTATTCTCAAAGCCCCACTTAACTGAAATAACAGTTGACTATTTCCAGTTACACCGGAAATTTACATCAATTTTGATATTTTAAATGGGACATCGCAATTTTCATATCATATTTCGATTCTTTGATAAAAATAAAAACGATTTTGTAAAAAAGTTTTCTTCTATTAGGTCTACTTTTTAAGGTATTGCCGACTTCCGGTTGCTTTTGTAAATTGATTTTAAAATATTATTTTTTGATATTTTTTCTCGATAACCCTGTACAATTTATAAAATAATTTTTTATTTAATGAAAATGCACGTATCACATAATAATTAATTAAAAGAATTAGTTAGTTTAATCACTTAGTTTAAAAAATGTAATAGATATGATTTTTTTATTAAGACACTGAATTTTACAAAAGTAACCGGAAGTCGGCAATACTTTGAAAAGTAGACCTAATAGAAAATAACTTTTTTTTACAAAATCGTTTTTATTTTTAAAAAAGAATTGAAATATGAAATAAAAATTGGGGTGTCTCATCATCAAAGTTGATATCAACTTCCGGTATGATCGAAAAGTGGTAAAGTGTTGAAAATATTTTGGGTAAGTTGATATTAAAGAATAATTATGCCACCAAGAAGAAAAATTCTTCTTTGTAAAATAGTTCTCAACAGAAAAATAAAAAAAATAAAAATCCCTGCATATTGAGACAACTATTACCCAGCGCCTTCACATCAGCATTATATTGTCCTTCCACTTATTTTTATATTGTATTTTCATCAACATTATAATTTTAACAAGTAAATTTCTTTTAAACATTTTAAATGGAAATTTGAAACAGAAATAATTGTTTTGGTGTGTTTGCAGTGCAAAGGGGGTTAAGTCAAAATTGATGAAAAAAAAAAAAACTTTGTGCGCTTAAAGTTTTTTAGTATTCGTGTGGTTATAGATGGACAATTCAGCCATCATTTTTCACAAAGTAATTTTCAGTCTTGAAAATATGCCCATCATGATTTAAAAAACAACTTGTTAAACTTTGAATTCCGAATTAACAAAAATGAGCAAAAAACATAAAATCCAAAACACATCAGTTAAGAATAAAGTATGTGAGATACAATAGATCAAAAGAGTAGATCAAATCAATCAATCAATCAATAGATCAAAAAAAATAAAAAAAATCTGACATGTGACCAGCGCAATGAAAGTTTACAATTTTTAGGTTGTTACTTCAACACAAACTAGGGAAAAAATTTCACCACACTGAAAATCCCAACTTATGTAAATTATGTACTTATAAAATTAAATGTAAAAGTAAGAAATTTTGAGGAAAATTGTAAATTATCTATAAATTTTAATAAGTTTTAATAAACGTAAGTCAACTTCAATAAAAGTAACTAGTTTTTTTCTTCATAAAAAATTGTATATAATATGAAAATAAATGAGACGGAAAATATTTTGCAAATACCATAAAAAGACGCATCAAGCAAAAGGTTTTTTGTCCCGGGAAACTTTTAATGAGAGTTTTTCCATCGCTACATGAAGAACAAAAATAGTAATTCTCTGAACGTGTACATGTTGTATGTTATGAGAACTTGCAATTTCCATCGATCATAGTCATTAAAAAAGAGCACTTTTAATAAAATCGAACAAAACGTGTCTCTTCCATCGTTCCATCTACACTTTCAGAGAGTTCCCATTAATTAAAACTATTCATCTCTTTTTTACTCCCCAGCAAAACAAAAGAAAATTAAATAATTAAAACCGAAGCAATGAAATATTTGCATGTGTTTTTTTCATTCTTAATGTTTTTTAATACTTTTTTTATTTGTTACTTTTAAATGAAAAATAAATGGAATCCTTATGAAAAGAACTTACATAAAGAGCTTCTTTAAAAAAAATTGCATTATATGAAGCCTGCAGTTTAATTATTTTTAATGAATAACTGCAATGGAACTATCCATTTTTTATTCCGTATTATTATTTAGCGTAAAAAGACCTTTAAGAAAAGTTTCATTTGGTAATTATTCGATGAATACTTTTTAAGTCATTTCAAGAAAACTAAATTTCCATGAGTTCTTATGGGAGTAAGTTGCCCGGACGCTGTGATGATGTCATCTTTTGCAGTGCTAATGGCGATTTCGTTTCTTTGGAATAACTCGAAAAGTATTAATCGTAGAGTGTAGACTTAACAAATAAAACTTTTGTTATAGGTTCTTTTACATCAAATATTGATATAAAGTGAAAATTGGGTAGTTCTATTTGAAAAAAGTTATTTTGATTTTAAAATGTTATTTTTCAGAATTGTTCTCGAATATCTTGTGCCATAAAACAATTTTTTTTTTGACTTAATATATCCTTACACATTACACATCATAATTATGAAAAAGAATGTTTCAAATAATATAGTAATTGCAAAAGATATATTGTTTTTCTTGAGACAACAATTAAAAAAAAAATAACCGGAAGTCGGCATTATTTTGATAAGTAGACCTAATAAAAAGAAAACCTTTTTTTACAAAATCGTCTTTATTTAACAAAAGAATCGAAAAATGAAAATAAAATTAGTGTGTCCCATTTGAAATATCGCATTTGAAATCAATATTCCGATATAACCCGAAGTGATAATGAGCTGAAAATATTTTAGTTCAGTAGGGCTTTGGGAATAATTATGATATCAAAAATTAAAATTGCTCTATTTGGAATAGTTCTCCCGAAACACTTAACCGGAAAATTAAATTAAAAAATCACCCTCTAGAGAAAATGAAGAGTAGAACAAAAAATATTGGAAGCAATTTCAAATAGCATTGATGAAGAAAATGAGACAGTAAGTGAAAGCTTTGTAGTTTGCGCAGAGCTAGAGCGAAGTACAGTACTCACGGAAGGACTCCTTCGATATCGAAATAGTTGAACTGCAAAAGGACCTTTTCATCGGCGTTGCCGTGAAAGAAGTAATGGCACTCGGTGTCCCGCGGATAGAATCCAGGATAATTGGGACTGTGGAAGTATCCGCTACGACTCATGTTGCTATTAAAAACGAAGGCACAAGGGTAATCCGGTAATTGGGACCCGGTTCTTATACCGAAATCTGCAAAAACACAATTTTTACACCCATTATCATTTCAAGTACCAACCTTAACATAAAATGCGCAAAATGCGCATTAGATGGCGACACAAAAATCAAAATAATTTTTTTCATGCAAAAAAAAAAGACGAAATATAAATTCGGCATGTAATTTATTAATAAATACTATAATAAATGGGAAAGAAAGCTGAAAGCATACTTTCGGTGAAACTGTAGGACGCTTTGAATCCTCTCGAGTATCGAGACGCCACCAAACTTTGGAACTCCAATTTGAATCTTGGTCCATTTGACATCAACGGCTTGGGCACAGCGCTCCCGCAAAACGTATCGATCTTCTCCATTCGGCCGTCGATGTGGACGAAAGCCATCAGAGAGTCTTGGTTATCACATCTGCAACAGAAGGTACCGAATGTTTTCTCAAAGTATTACCTCCTTCGTCATCGATTAATTTGTTTTGGAATTTTACGCACTCTGTGGACTCGTGCGCCGGATGAAACAAATTAAAATCTTGGAAGACTATCTGGACGCGTTCCTTGCCCCTGCCCTGGAATTCGTAGCGACAGCTCGTCCTGGATGGATAGGGCGAAGGATAATTGGGACTACTCAAAGAACCGTTCTTTGAGATGTCGCTGTTGAAGACTGCGTCGCAACTTGATCCTGGAAAATGTAATTAATTTTTCCTTAGATATGTTTTCAGTAATTATAAATAATTAGCTTTCTAAAAAAGTTACTGGTTGATGATAATGTTTACTTTATTTATTAACTAAGAAATTTCTACAAATCTATTTAGTTCTATAGCTAAAAGTGCGATGATTTGCACAACTGAGGTAAAACAAACGGTTTTTTATTGGCGATTACAATTCACTAGATCTAATCATTTTGAGCTTAGGCAACTTACTGTACATTAAACATCGACTTTCATTTTTTATGTAATAACTAAAAAAATATTTTCTTATATTTCGAATATATTGATAATTATAAAAACTACAAAGCAAATTAATAAAATAAAATTTTGAATTGAAAACTATCCCCTTTTGATAAGACATAATTGTTTTATATAGTTTCAAGGTCGCACTAGTTTCAGCAAACTTAATAGGTTAGGTTAGGTTGGAAAGTAGGAAAATTGGCAAGTAATGTTACATTTACGATTGCACTGTATGCAAAAGTCGGGCTAGGTCATCAATCAATAAATGGATGAGCAATAGAGCGCATTATTAAAAATTAAAAATTTTCAGAGATCATTGCAATGATTACAATGCCAAACAATTATTTAAATTTAAATATATATGCTTAATTCATACTGAATGATTAGTGATGTTAAATGAGCAAACCAAATTTCAGTGGAAGAATTTAATATTGTGACATTGCTCATTAAATTTCATCATTATCAAAATCAATAATTGCATATTTGCCATTTAACGAATATCATACATATCATTAGAAAAGCCTCATTAATTAAATATTAAAATGTTTATTTTACACTTTTTTTACTTTATATTATTCTAACTATACATGGTGATTGATGGAACCCGTCCGTTAAAATATTTTTGACTTCCAGTTTAGTTAAAATTTTGAATTTTTTTGTGTAGCATTTCATCCTTTGATTGAGTTTGTGGTAATTTATTCAAGATGGTGGCTCTTCCGGTTATACCGGAAGTCGTTACCAACTTCATTATTTTAAATAAAAACCTATATTTTTTATTTTACTTTTAAATAGGCCCTAATATAAAAATAAGTTTGGTACAATTTTCTTTTTTATATCTTAATAACATTTGAAGATATTAATTTTTTTCTGCGAAAATCAATCAATCCATGGTTCCCGAATGATCCCGAACAAACTGAAATTAACGAGTTTTTTAATAATTTATTCAAAGAAAAGTTATTGACTTCTGAAAGTTAGCATGATCTACTTTTAAAAATGATCTACATTATTATTGTATTTTCGCAATCGGCAACTTCTGGTTATACCGGAAGTAGCCATCAACTTCGTTATTTCAAATTGAACACCACAATTGTTATTTCATATTTTTATTCATTATGGAAATTGAAAACGATTTTGTGTAAAAAGTTTTTAATTATCCAGCTAACTTTTCCTGCCGTAACTCACTTCCGGTTATTTTTGCCAAAATTGGTGTCATGAGAAAAAAAATCATAACTTTCTCATTTTTTATGATAACTTCATAATTTTATTTGTATGCCTTATCAAGATGTGTGTCCATGTGTTTTTTAATTTGTTAATATACTTTTTTTTAAACTGGGTCTTCAGAAAAAGAAATGAAACTTTAAGAATGAAAAAGTGTTATAACTTGATTTATTTTTTACATGGATACCTTACTTTTATATTGTTTTGTCATATTCTCTCTCTTATTATCCATCAAAAGTGTTTGAAGCAAAAAGTTCTAAAATTCATAATTTTACAACTAAAAAGGTAATACTTTAAGAGATTTTAAAGAAAGAATATCTATTGATTTATTATCAAAGAAATCGACAATTTTCAGCTTTTTCGGGATAATTCGGAAATCAGGAGAAATATCTGATTTTTGTTAATAAATATAAGTTAAACGTAAATTTCTGCCCATTTTTGCTAATTTAAACGAATTTCTATCATTAAAACTATAGAAGTTACCCATACGCGAGTTTTGAAAATGAACACCCTGTATAATGTTTGTGATGTAATTTACCCTATACAGTAACAAATTTGATTTAAAATGTATGATTTTGATAGTTCTTGGTTGGTATTGTTAAAGCTATTATTGAGATGTAATGTTGGTAACACGTTTCGGTATTAAAAAGTAAAAACGACGTATTTTGTTTGCAGTGATAAATCTTGGAAAATCCAGTTGGAGCTTTGCAGGTGGAGAAAAGGAGTAAAACGGTTTTCCAATAGAGGAAATTAAATTGAGACACCAAAACGACGAAAGGGAGAAACGTCCAGGACGAATCTGAGTGTTTGTGGGTTACTATAAAGTGCAAAAACGATTTGCGGCTTGACTTCTCTTCTCTTTTTCCTTACCTTTTTTCTTACGTCAGATTGCTCAATTTGACCACAAGGCACAAAATAAATGCTTATAATAATATACGAGGTACGAGGATACAGGGAATTCCTAATAATTGTTTTAATTTAAGGTTTTTTGAATATCTTTTTATAATTATTATTGAAAATGGAAGAAAATAATTTCAGAGAAGTTGTTTTATATAAAACAGCGGAAGCAACATTTAAGAGAATTTAAATAATTCTTAAGAATTGAATAATTCTGAAATTAAATGAAATAATTATCTTTAATTAAATAAGTTTATTTAATAAAATAAGATATTTATCTTAATTTATATATAATTTAAAAATTTCGAGGTTCCTGAACATTGAAAAATGGTTAAAAAATGGTGGAAGAATTGACGCAGATGTTTTTTGTTAAGCAGCGATTAGCTTTAAATTTATTTTCCATCAATTTTTTTTTTTGTGCTTATTGATTTTGTCTTATATTATTTAAGAGGAAAAGAGTTATCATAAAAAAACAACATAAATAAAACTGATAAAAATGGGCCATTTTATTTTTCATTCAAAAAAAAAAAAAGAACGAATAACTTTTATCACCAATTTTATGGTTTCACTGATTTATGGTATAATTAAATTGTGCAGACTTTATGTATCGCATAAGTTTTATTATTATTTGCTAAAAATCCCTTTATTTCTAAATTAAATCAGATCATAAACAAAACTAGTTTATTTGTATAATTAAAACGCAGGCAATAAATTAACACCTTACCAGTTTTGTTATATTAAATAAAAAAATTCAGGATAAGTGTAATGAAATGAAATTTCGCCAAAAAATTAAGTTTTTTAAAATGAGGCCACAATTTTTTATTAAATGTAATTACATTTTGGATATATAAATCAGAGTACTTAGGTACTTAGGATATGATATAGGGTGACAATAGAAAGTGACTCTCCCTAATCATTTCTATATTTACCTTCCATTTTTTTTTAAAGAAACTTTATACTTTTAAATTGTTATATTTAATTCACTTTTTTGATTCTTCGCGTTATTTTTAGTTTCAAAACACGATTTTTTTATTGGCATTTTCTCAAATCCAAAAATTTTAGTTTTAAAAATGTTCCAATTGTCAGTGAAAGGCTTACATTAATCCGAATCAACTCAATTGGGATAAAAAAAAATCAGAGCACTATATTCCAATTAGGATCATAGCGAATTATTTATTAATAATTATTAATTTATATAATAATTAATAATTTATTAATTTGTCATTTTGATATTTGGGCCATAAGCCATTTTTTCAAATAGTACTTATGGATCACCAGGATTTTTTTATTTCCATTTTTTTATCAAATGGTATCAGATATGCCAGATTAGAATAAAATAAACAAATGTAAAAATGAAGTTTTATTCAATAAACCTTTGATGATTTCAGTTAATTTGAATAGATTCATAGCCTAGTAGAACCGTCTTTAAAAATCAATTTAGCGACAATCTAAGAAATAAAAATTGACGATAAAAAATCATCCTCTTTACTAAAATATAAGCAGGGATTCCAAAAAAGTGAAAATAACTAGAGCAGCCATTTGAAAATCAAAAGTTAGGATCATTCCCGGTGAAACCGGAAGCGGAACAAAATTGAAATTTACGAGAGTCAAACCGAAAAGATGTTTGATATGATTGGGTAAAATTTTATAAGACTTAAATGGTAAATAAAGATATGAAAGAGGTAAGCCATTTTTAGTTATCACCCTGTTAAAAAATAGCTGATTATAATTAAATAAAAAATATTTTTGGAAATGACGGAAACGTTTTAGAGTTTTAGAAACAATTTTCTAGTGGTTTGTCACAATTTATAAATAACGTCATCAATTTTCCTCTTTCTTTCATTAATTTCTTCCATTTAGTCAAATAGCAGTAGAAATTTGTTTGGAGGACTGAATCAATCATATTGAACAATAACTAAAGTAAATACTACTGTATTTACTGTGTTTTATTGTTACATCTTGATGTTTGTTGACTTAGTTCCCAACAGCTATTTCAAGAGATAACACAATAAATAAATGATGAAAGTTATTTCTAAATCATCGCGGACTACCACAAAACATAATATAGACTTTTCTGTTATTTTCAAAATAATCCACCAATAATAATAATTTGCCCTCTTTGAATAAAAACAAAATTAATAATTACATCCTGATAACTAACTAAACAAACATAATAATATATCAACAATCCGAAAATATCTGATAAAAAAAAACAATAAAAAAAAATTCTTGAAAGGAAAATCACACAAAGAGGTATAAATTGAGCAAAGAAAAGTCCCAGTGGATTTTTTTTTCTTCTGCAGTGTGCGAAAGCTGATTTACGAGTTTCGACGCCCGAAGGGACCCAGGTGTAATCGTCTAAAGGACTATGGAATCAGAATAACAGTTTGCTAGGTGGAAAATAGCGACGGCAAATCGAAAAGGACGAGCCCAGCAATTTGATTAAGTCACGGAAGTCCTTCTTTACCTCTCCCACTGTGATATACACGGCGTACATACAGAGTGGTGGATTTTTCCCGGCCGCCTCGCACCTTCGCTAAATTATTCAATAAAAGTCGTCCGACACAGGATTTGCAAACGGCGAAATCCGTTCAATTAAAATTCAAAAGACTCAATTAAGGTTTGGCGTTCTCCTTAAGTGGCTCTCAGCTCAGAGCCCCGCCACCGTTCGGTCCATCGTTTGCCTTTTGCATCGCCGTGTACGTCCTGTGTGCTGTATAAATCAAGGCGAGCGAGTGGAATAAGGAGCGAAGTTATCGCGATAAATATTCAGGAAGAGTTTCCTTATAAATTAGCGTTAATTACGGAACGGCGAAGCTGCGCTGCGCGTTGCAACCTTTTCTCATCTCGCGCGGAAAATTCCACGTTAAAGTTATTTGCAGCTAATTATCGGGATGATTGCACTCAAGCCTATTGAGAGTATTTTACTGACTCCATGAAAGATTAATAATCAGTTTTGTTTATGTTTTTTGTTTGTGCATATTGCAAGCCCTTTGTCCTTTGTTGCGTACGAAATGCGGATGATGGATGAAAAAGTGAATGATTTATGCACTTAGAAATATTATGGTTTTTTATGTGTAGGCAAGTGCAAATGGCCTTTTTGCGAGATTCGCATTTTGTTTGCTTCTTGTTTCCCTCTGCTTGCACCAAACATCAGCAGACGCAATCATCCAACAAATATAAATCTACGTAGAAAAAGCGCTTCTGAAATAACATAAATGCTCCTGCAGCGAAGGAATTAAATTAAATAGTGTTTATAAATGTAAATATAATGACAAAGGGAATTGCAAAAGTGGTTGGTAGCCGGCGAAAAAGCACTCGATCATGTCGATCGTTTTATTCGGTTATTTAGTCTCACTTTATTTGTGTTTGACCCAAAATGCATTATTGCAGCAGTATGTAGTCCTAATTCTGAATAAATGATGTGAAAACTCCGATAAAAACGTTGATAGTGGTTATTTTATTAACTAGTCCCTTTTTATCGCTCCTTTTTTACCCCGGCCGAGCCAACTTAAAACCCATGCAACGAGTTTACGGAGAAATACGGAGGATAAGTACTGGAGGAAACAAAATGATAACAAAGCTCATAAAATACCCAAACAACCATCGCATTTTTATGCTTCTTTTTTCAAGAAAAAAATAAAGAAAGGAAAAACGAATATTTATTATTATTATTATTATTATTATTATTATTATTATTACAATTATGCTGAAAAAATCAATTAATATAGATTAAAACATTTAAAGTAAAAGTAAATAAATAAATTAAATGAACAACAAAGTAGCCTTTCGTTTCCTTTCTTTTTTTTTTTTTTAATTGAAAAAAGAAGTATAAAAATGCGATTTTGGTTTGCCATTTGCATTTTTTACTTTGAAGAATTTCACTCAATAATATTGGAAAAATTATAAAATGAATTGAATAATAAAATTAATATTGGAAATTTATACTACAAAATCAGAAAAGTTAATTTTTCAAATCCAATAACTTTAAATTAAATAAAGCCAATCCATTAAAAACCTAAATTTTTAATTGGAAAATACTGAAGGCAAAAAAGTTCAACAACCAATTATATGAAAACCGAACAAAAATAAAATTGTTTTATTTTTAGTTAAAGTTAATTAAAAACGCAAAATATTTTTGTTTATTGATTGCGAGAAGAGTATTGTTTTATTTGGTTAGTCCAAATTAGACTGCGTTAAGAAAGCCGAAAACTGCAAGCTACTATGACAAAACGAAACGCAATTACTAGCGATATTTAAATAAAACTTTGCAACAGATGTTTCATTAGTGCAAGCAATTTTTTGCCACTGTGCGGAAATTAAATTAAAGCGAAAGATTTAATAAGAGCCAACATGACAATTAAGTTTACGTTGATTTAATTTTATCTGTTTCGCCGCGAGAGACTAGTTTCGCTCTCTCTAATTTGCACTTAGGTTTATTAAACTTCTTCAGCAGTTTCTTATTAGTCTACTCTATGAAAGATATAGGTATTACGTAGTTTATGGTTTTATAACTTTGCTTTAGAATTAACTTTGAACCAGTCGGTTTATTGAGTTAATTACCGACCGCGACAAACAGGATAACACCTTAAGAAAACTTTATTCCTTCCAATTTTTGTTTTTTAACTTTTGATTTAATAAATTAATAAATATCATGGAACTTTACTTATTTTGCAATTAAAAAATTGTTTGATTTGGCAATAGGAAAATAAGGCGAAAATTATGCAAAGTTCTGTTTGAAGTTCCATTTGCTGAAGAAATATTGGGACAGATTTATTCAATTAATCTAATGGAATTTATAAATTCAAGGCCTTAGGTGGGAAAGAAGAAATATTTAAAATGATAGATTTCCTCTCCAAGTGATCTCTTTCGTGAGTGCGAAGATAAACGATCCGGGAATGTGCTTTGAATATCTGATGAGTCTGGCATTTACCCGCAGTTAGATGTTGTCCCTTTTTTTAGTTTTTCACTCCAATTTAAAATTTCTTCGCACTTCCGATTTTATAAAGAACTTTTAGTGATTTTATTTCTAAAATATTATTTTATATAATATTAAATTATATTATTCAATTCAATAAATTAATTAAAAAAAAAAAAGTAAAAAATACCAAAGTATATAAAAAAAAGAAATTCAAAAAATGAAAAGAATAATGATTTTTATTTTTTTAAATAACGAAGTCTAATTTTAAAATAACCAAAAGCCTTGAAGACATTTTAAATATAAAGGACCTCTACTAAAGCCATGTTTTCTCTTGCTAATATACAGAATCGGAAATTAAGGAATAAATTAGAAAAATTCAGATGAAGCCAGAAAATTAATTTCTTATTCAACTCATAAAAGACATATAAAAATCAAATATTGCGCCTATAAAATGTCTCTTTTTGTATGAAATAAATGTTTGAAGCATTCAATAAAAAAATAAAATGAGGAAAAAAAAATACTTTTGTATTAATAATAATTAAAAAACGTCTTAATCAAGTAAGACTATGCGCAAACTAGAAGATTATGATCAAAACATTTTAATTTTCACTTCAGAATCAGACAGATATCGATTGCTTTCTCTTATGTCAAGTGACACAAATTTTACTATCATCCCTACCATTTCTTTATTTTTTAATCAATTCTTATCAAATTTTGTAAACATGCAAAAAATAACATTTTCAATTGGGCTGCATAGATGTCATTTTTGCATCATTTCCGGTTTCACCGGAAATGGCCCCAACTTTTGATTAATACAGAAACTCCGCATTTTTTCACTTCTTTGCATTCAAGGACTATCCTGGGTTAAAATTTTAATTTTTTATTTGTTAGTTGCAAAAAATCCATTTCTAAATAAATCTAGGTGGCTGTGAAATATCTTAAATTACTCCAAATGAAGTAAAGTTATGTTAAAAAGTTGAAAATCTGCCATAAGTCAAATATTTTGTGAGTTATTAACAAAAGAATTTGGACAAAGTGTTTTTTAGTCAAAAGTCCATTTTTTTCAAATGGCAACCATATTGGACCACCCCCTTTTTTACTTCTGGTTTAATGACGAATCTTTTGAAACCATTAACAGTATGTTGCAATAAATCATTGTAGGTAAAAATCTCTAATAAAACTTAAAAAAAATGTAGTGTTACCATCTAAAAATCAAAATTTGAGGTAATTTCCGGTAAAACCGGAAGTGATGTAAAAATTACATCTATCCTGCTCAATAGGAAAAGTTGTCTTTTGCATGTTTACCAAATTTGGCAAACTTGACAACAATCAGTTGATAAATAAGGAAATGGCAGGTAGTAAAATTGGTGTCAACCAGGTAAAATTACAAAATTTATAAAATATTAAAACTAAATTGCTGAATAGGCCGAAGGAAAACATGTTTTATTAAAAACCTTTAACTAACTACTGAAAAAGCAAATCTTAACATTTAAACCTTTGTTTTTAATAAAAATAATCCAACAACAAAAAACGAAAGAAAAAGAATTGCTTTTTTTATTACTGCCAAAAATTAAAGGTAGAAAAAAGAATAACAAGAAAAATAATATAGGCGTGCAAATAAGGAGAGAGAAAAAAAGGCTCATCATTTATTAAAATCTCATTAGCATCAGCATGGAAAATTATAATGCGAACACCTGAGAGGTTTTTCTCTCGGACAAACACACCACTTTTCATTCCCGTACAGTATAAAATGGTATAAAGGTACGAATAACAAGAGCGGGGACCGTAAATTCTCCATGAAGCATTTTGAAATATTCAAATGCGCTTGACCGCAAAAAGGAATGCCTCTCTCCCGATAAAAATTTCTCGGCACAATGCGCGTTACGACTGCATAAAGTGGCTACCATAAGTCCTTTGAAATTGACCCGAAGCAGGGAGAAAAATGGGAGAAAATAAATTCGCCGAGCGCTTTTTCATTCGATTCCATTTAAATTAAAGTATTAAATTTCCTTCCTTTCTTGAATTACACACTTACGTTAAACATTCTCTTTTTATGTGCAATTTCTCTTTATTCCTTTTATTTAGGCACAATAAGGTATGCATTATTCAAACATCATGGTGTTTTAAATAATCGATTTTGCACTTATAACGTAAATAATAACTGTTTATTATCGAATGGATAAGGAAGCACGAAGAGCAGAAAATAAAAACGATCGTTTGACTCTTTCCTCTACCCTCTAGAGTCTAGTTAATTGATTTTTATGCGTGGGCAGTTGTTTTGAAAATTCGGCAGCGAAGAGAAACTTGAGAAATTCTTTCCCTGAAGCTGTTTTTAATCAAATTCTTGATCCACTTAAATAATATCAATTTCCTATAACCTATCGGGTTAAACTCGAAACAAGTGGTAACTTTGGTATTTTGAATAAAACACCGCAATTTTTATTTCAAATTTAGATTCCTTCGTAGAAATAATGACACAGTTTAATGGAAAACATTTTTTTCTATTGCACTTCATTATCGAAATGATTTTCGTCGCCCATTTCTAGTAATTTTTAGTTCAAATGATGATTCGAGAAAAAATCGCATATTATTCAATTTTGATGATAACTTGTAATACTTTTTTTGCATTCTGAATATTCCTACATAACATTAATTAATAATTAAGTAAATTACACAAAGTGTTCGAGAAAAATTATTAAAAAATATCATTTAAATATTTTAATAATATTTTTTTCAAATAATACTGCATATTTTAAAATTTTAACTTTAAATTTTATATTATTATTCGGCGAAAAGAGGTCAACAAGAAAAAGTTAATTTGGAAATTTGGAAGTTCTTCGATAAATATTTTTTGAGTTATTAAAAGAAAAAACAAATTCCATTAGGTCATTTACGCCGAGTAATGTTATGAAATAAAAATTATATTATTCCCTTAGAAAAAAAAAAGATTATTTTTGCTTTAAAAAAATATTTATTGAGTATCTCGAAACACCCTGTATAATTTGCTTTATAAATAACAGTAGTTTACAAAATTTTAACATTTTTTCTTGTCTAATGAAAAATTTTAATAAATTTTGAATATACAGAGGCCATCAAGCAATAATTTATCAAGGGCAAAAAAAAATCATTGAGATATCCTTGCGTTATCTTACTATGGTTACCATGAAAAAAAATTCCTCAAAAATCAAGCAAAGTATGGAAATTTTGTAAAATTATTTCGATAGCATTTTAAATTATCTATTAGGAACAATTATTACTGTTTTCTTTTGTCAAATAGTTTTCTTGGAATAAATTATCAAAACTTTTTCTATGCCAAATAATTTTCTTATAATAAAATATATCGTCGCTCTTTTTTGGATAATTCGGAAACCAAGACACATATCCGATTTTAGAAAACGGGTATAAGTTGGGCATAAAATTCTGAACATTTTGGTCCATTTAAATGAATCTCTAACTTTAAAACTGCACATAAAAACTGGACGCGACTGGAACAAAATAATATTTTTTTTTTCAATGAAGAAGGGCCTGGAAATCTGACAAAAACATTGTTTACCAGTATAATTAAAGTAATTTAGGACCACGCTTATTCAAAATAACTAACAAAATAAATTATAAAGTTATCATAAAAAATAAAAAAACTATTTCTTTTTCTCGAGGCTCCAATTTAACTAAAAATATCTGAAAGTGGTCGATATTTCAAAAAGGAAGCGCGATAAAAAATGTTTGATACAAAATGTTTTTTTGCAGGAATCAAATTATAAAATAAAAATTGAGGTATCATTTAAAATACCAAAGTTGACACCTATTTCCGGTGTTTATTGTCGTTTTCCGAAAAAAAAAAATGCCCAAACGTGAAAAGAAAAAAGAAAACCCTGTATACTAAAGTAAAAACAACGTCGCATTGTCAAAAGTGATGAAGTCTAGTGCAAATTAGCATATTATGTAACAAACAAGCGGTGCAAGTTTGGTTTAGCCACCTATAATTAAGCTTGGCAAGAGAGCAATCTATGCTCTTACCATGCACCCTAAGTGGTCGTTTGCAAGCATAAGTTTATCTCTTTACTTTGGCAAAACTACCTCTCCGCACAAAGATAAATTTTGCTCTCATTATAATGTCTCCCGCAAAATGTTTCCCGTTTCATCATTTACCCTTTGTACGATGGCTGCTTTTGTAAATTTAATTATTAAATCTAACTGATTTAATTAGAGTCTTGGACGTCACGAACCCCAAGTCCATTTAGCGTAATTTTCCGGCGCCTTCACTTCAAATGAGGTATTTTTAAGATATAATTTAAGATTTTTTAAAAATAATCATAAAATTAATCAATCAAAATTATTTCCAAATGATTTTTCGTTAATAACTCAATTAAAACCAAAAAAAAGTAGGAGTTGCAATTTAAAAATGAAATTTCCGGTTGAACCGGAAGTGATTCAAAATTTTTGTAAAAATCGAGTGGTAAACAAAAAATGCCCGGGGTGACTCTAAAACTAGGACTACCCGGTATAATTGATCTATTGAGTAAATATTTCAACCCTTATTTGGTTTTTAAACATGGCTTTACTTTTTCTATTGTTTTCTTTATTATTAATTCAAAACAATTAGAATCGATTTGGTAATTTAAAATAATTAATTTTTAATTTAAATTTTTATTTTATTTTTATTGTTTTCGAACCATCAGAAAATGTATTTCAAGAGTTAAAAAATATTTTCCCAAATTTATTTGAAATTAAATATTTTAAATAATTAATTAAATTTATATGCTTTAATTACACCAAATCATTGAATTAAATGACATTTTTTAAAATCAGATTTTGTTGCTGTTCCATACAAGGCTCCGGCGCCTTCACTCTGAATAATTTATAGAATTTTGAATATTCCCTTTTCCAAAATTTATTATTATTGTAATTAAACATTCAACATTATAAATTAATTTCAGTTCAATTAACTGAATATCAATCAATTTATAATACTGATATTTCATTTGGTATTGAATAAATACAAGTGTTCAAAGGTTTCACTCCACATCTTAAAATAAAATAAATTTGTAGTTCTAATTAAAATTAATTATTAAATAAAATAATTAGTATTTAGCTATATCATTAATAAATGAAATAAATTAAACATTATCAATTGTTGGAACTCAAAATTGAATTTCTGAAAATAATAGTTTCGTGAAAATGAACGCAAAGTACGAAGAACGAACACATATTCAGTAAATATGCCTACAAAGCACAAAGAAAAATTAATGAAACCAGCTGAACCAGCAGAAAACAATGCCGTTAAAGTTAATTAAAAAATTGTCAGTTCATTTCAGAGTCCTATCTTAACTATTTTATTTACCTTCCGCACCATAGACTTTATTTCTTTTAAAATTACGAGCGAACTTTATCTTTAAATGCCAATTGGAGAGTAAAATAAATAACGTAGGAAAGCTCACCTTTCCATGAATTTAGCGACAATTGAATTTCATTCATTGAAAAAACGAAAACAAACAACAAAAAGAAAATCGAATAAAAAACTTAAAAAATTTACACTGAGTTCTTTGAAAACTTGATCAGACGTAAATAAATCAGCATAGTGGAAGCTGCGCCATATAATGAAATAAAAAGTTTTTACAGTTTCAGATGTATCTTACAAAGAGCTTACTTTTCAATTTCTTCGTCCACTTTGCAGTTATATTTAATTTAATCCTTGTACTCATTAGGAAGAAATAACTAATGGCAAACAAATTTTACGACACACCGAAACTTTTAAATGGCTCTGTTAACAATCCCTAATGTTTCCTCTCTTCTTTAAGTAAATTGTTTCCGCTTTTTAATGGATGAGCTTTCATGGTTTTCAGTTATTTTTAGGTGTTTTCAAAGTTGTCAATCTTTACTTTGCATTATTTTTTGTCGTAGCTTTATAAACTTTTAATTAATACAAAAGTTATGAAAGTTTGATGATTATAAAAATTAAATGTATTCTGTTCTAAATTACGTTTTTCGAAACTTCGGTAATTACTTTGTCCTAAATTATGGTTTACAAATATATACAGGGTGATTGATGGAACCCGGGCGTTAAAATATTTATGACTTCAAGGTAAGCTAGAGTGTTGAAATTTTCAGCAAAGCATTTTATCCATTGGATGAGTTTATAGTAATTTTTTCAAGATGCCAGCACTTCAGCTTATACCGGAAGTCGTTATCAACCTCGTTATTTTAAATGGCACCCCATAAATTTTATTTTACTTTTAATTAGGCCTTAAAATAAAAATAAGTTTGGTACTATTTTTAGTTTTATATCATAATAACTTTTTGAGATATTAATTTTTTTCTTTGAAAATCAAGATTATTGACCGTATTGCCTCCATAAACTTTTTGAAATTTAAAATTTTCCTCCAAATTTCTAATTTTAAAAAAATTCTTTTTACAAGAACATAATTAACATAAAATTCGAATTGCTATCAGCACTATCATTAGATTTAGCATTGTTTTTCAAGACGGAATGATTGAAATATTTGTTAATTTTGGTTAAACAAAGATTTTTAAAGAAATGCAGATCATAATTATAAATAGAGAATGCATTAATCAACAATTAAAAAAATATCCTGGGGGTCAAAAAAAAAAAAAAAAGGAAAATCAAATTTTTAACGTAATTCTCTATGGTCAGAAATGAAGGCAATACCCTGTATAAAAGATAAAATAATTTTTTGCAAGATAAATCTAGAATAAAAAACAAAAACAAAAATTAAAACCAAAACACGAAAAAATAAGTGTTAAAAGTGCATAAAAATAAAAAATTTCATTGGAAGGACCACTGAGCCCGTTGGAAAAACAACCACAAAACTGCTATTGTTTAAACAGTTTCGGTAAATTGCATTTAATTTTCCATTGACGTTTCGGTTTTGCATGTATTGACTTTCCGTGTTCAGGCAAATATAAAATCAAACTCGGCGCGTTTGCTTTCGCTGAATTTTCGCCACAATAAATTGGAAACCCTTCGCAATCGTTCGATTCGTTTTGCATATTGATTGCAAAGAAACAGATGGAAATGTGTGTAACGGTCACCACAACCGGTTTCACATTTCCGATTTCCACGCCCCCATAGGTTTTTCGCTAATTTCCCATTCCGGTGGGACGGTTCGGACAATTTTCGCTGCCCTTCGCTACCTTTATTAGCTGCCGTTTTTTCTTTTTTTTTTTTTTTGATATTCTGCAAATTTAGGGCTGCCGCGACTGCAGGAGAAGGAAAGGGAAACGCTATATTCGCTGCACGAAAATTTACAAAAGAGCCTTTTTGTATTATTCAGTATATACATATACTCGTAGCTGCTAGGCTTCTGGACTTTTCTCAATTCGCTTTTCGGCTTTTCTTCTCGATGAAACAGCCAACTTCTTTCGCTGCTGCTATATAGCTGCTGCTGCAAATTAAATATATACTGATTTGGAGAATAATAAATCAGCCGGCAAGACAATGGTATGAATTATTACTGAGATTGTAATAAGTTTCGTTTGAACAGTGTGTGTTGGAGGAGGAAAATGGCTGAAGTAACGACTGGGGAATTTACTACCACCTACCCACTACAGATATTCACAGCTACTACTGTAGAGACTCGATGCAGAAATTCTTTGTTGCTGCTTTTCCGTGCAAATGCATTCTGCACTCTTTTATTTGCATAACAAAATTCCTTTCACGAGCTACTCCGGAATCGATGTAGTCTATCTATGTGTAAAAAGTATAGGGTGCAACTGTTGCTCTTTGCATTTGTTTTCCAATAAAACTTTTCATATATTTTCTATTTTACTTTTTTTGTTTGATCGGTGTTTGCGGGTTTTACAATGTATAACAAAATCTCGATAATTTTTTAGTTTTATTTTATTTACTATACAGGGTGTCCCATTTTGAGTTGCATTACATTCCTATCTTTGTAATTTATGGAAATGGATGTTCGATTAAATAGCCAAAGTTTTGGTGAAATACAACGAAGAGGAAGTCAACGATAACTTCCAGCGATAAAATTTTCAAAATAAAATTTTAAGTATTTTAAAATTTTAACAGTTTTTTTTTTAAATCTATATCGCAATCTGTTTTATAAACAAATTCCAATGCTCAATTTTCTTTATACTTTCTTAAAATTGAAAATTATTTCCGGGAAAACGAAATTTCCTTTCCATTTTTTGGTTTTGAGAAAAATATTCAATATTAATTTATAAACTAAGCAAATGCACTCTTTTTTACACATAAATAAAAAAAATGAATCAAAGATTAATTAATTGAGTTATGAGAATTTTATTTGAATGTAGTTGAAATTGTATGGCCAACATCTCGACCAATTGAATTAACTTTAAGTAATTGAAAACTAATAATTCTGAGTGCGGTTTTAATTAAATTAATTGTTCAGTTTTTTGTATGCAATATTTACCGATTAACAAAATATATATTTAGTTGAGAGTCAGTAAAAAAATATTAATTAATTTAATGGATTAATTTAATGGATTAGCTTTACTATTTTCAAGTTATTTTATAAAACAATTAAAAACAAAAATCATATTCAGTTATTTTTGAAGTATGCATCCACTCGAATATTAATTCCATTATTCAATTGTTTTATTATACAGGGTACACACCGGGTAAGGTATTTTTTTTTCTAGAAATGTATCACTATATCAACCATTCCATCATTAATACCTGCAAATTAGTTGCTTTCATTTTGATCCGCAACCTATTTCTATTTTTTTTTTTAGAAAAAAATAAAAAAAATCACCCTGGTTGATTATTTCGACTTTTAGTGGCACGGTAGGTGATCAGGAAATTGGGAACTGAACCATGAAATAAAACTTTGAAACGAATTGATCCGTTTATGCAAACAAAGAGAAAGTTTTGATGGAATTGAAATAAATAATTGCTTATTAATAACAATTAAATTCAACAGCACCTGGTTGCGAAGGTTTAACTTAGAATTTCAAAAATGGTATAAAAAATGATATTGAATTATATCCGAATAAATTAACAATGACGAAATTTGACAAAGTGATTATAGTGAATCAATAATTAACGAAACAAATTAAATAGGCAAAAAGAAAAAATAAAGTTTAATTTTCAAAGTAATTTCCTAAGGTTGAATAGAATGTGCAATGGCGCGTATAAATAAAATGGATACTTTATCTTTATATCTTGATAACATTATTCCTAACTATTATCATTTGTTTTGTTAATTATTTCTTATTACAAAATTAAAATTCTTTTAATAAAATGTACTATAAAACGAAAATTCAATCGTTTGACAAAATAAGAATAATAAATTCCTCCTGAAAACTGAAATACAAACAGAATAAGATATCAAATGCATATAAACAACCGAAAACAAAAAACATTCGACAAGAAGCAAATGCATAAACTAATGCGATTTGCACTTAAAACAAAAAGCAATTTCGGAACTTTATTTGCAAACTGCTGTAGCGGCAAATTAAGCAAACATGCACCGAATAGTCGAGAGTATCATTAACAACAACACCTTGTTTATTCATTGTTTTCGCTTTAACGACGAACAACGATCCATTTCCTATTGATCGACGTTTATATTATGTAATTCAAATTATGTAAACAGAAACCATTGATGACACAACTAAATCTATAAATTGGAAATTAACATACCGCGATAGTTTCGAATAAAATAAAATTAAAAATAAAATAAAATAAAATAAAATAAAATAAAAAAATATAATAAAAACACAAAAAATAGCGGCAGTTTTCATTAGCAGAAAATCATTTTGTAATGCATAGCAAAAAGTTGGAAAGAAATTTCATTAGGAAACTTTTCGCAGGTTTAATTAGAAAAAGTGTGGAAGCGCGAGCGCTTTCAAAAAAAAAAAACGGAAAAAGTTAAAAGTGCCAAAGAGGCATATCAGCAGCCGCATCAGTGGAAAGTGTAATAAAAGTTGCGGTTTTACAATTGCGGCTTAATTGAAGCGGCCGAGCGGCTGAGAGAATTATTTAGGAATTATTAATGGTTTCCAATTAAGGGTAACATCTGACCGGAAACTTGCCAGATCAGCTACTCTGCTATACAATATAGCGTATATTCCAAGGAAGGTGGAAAGCCATTCAGTACCGGATAATGTATATCTATATAAACATTATCCGGAAACTGCCAGTAGATACCGAATGTTCGAATTCCGATTAAATTTTCGTTACGTTTGAATCATTGTTTGCCTTTCTATAAAACAAAGTTAATTTTTAATGCCAACTGTTCTCTTTTAATTATATAATCATAAAAAGCCTAAAAATCTTTGTACAGTAAAAGAAATAATTTAAATTTCCCGCCAAATTTTTATTTGAAACTTCCGTTATGCTCGGATTACCGAAAAGATCAGTTTCTTATGTCGAACATATCCGAAGACCCAAAGGAATGGCGCGAAATTCAAAAACTGCTTAATTTTAAAGAGTTGCTGTATAAAAACTCAAAACTATACGAAGTTTTAATTAATACTGAAAAATAGTCAGTTTTGTATACTTTAATAAAAGCTAAATTTCTTCGAAAGAATTTTTTAATCTACAAAAAAATAAAAACAAATTTCCTTTGGAAATTCACCATGTTTAATCGGAATTCGAACACCCGGTACATCTAGCTATTTAAGGATAAAGCAGATATAGTTTATCTGAGGTCGTGACATGAATCATTCTTCACGTAATAGATGATAAATTCATATGCATGTAAGGGATACATGAATAAACGGGCTGAATAAAGCATTTTCAATGAAACTTTCATTAAAACTGCATTTAATTTTCTTTTTTCTTTTGTGATAAATATTAAGGTAAATATTATATTTTAAATCTGGTAATAATAATAATAAAATATTTCCTGTTATGGCTTTCAATAAATAATTAAATTTGATGGTTATAGTGATTATTAAACCAATGAAATAATAAATTTAATCTGTTGTTCGTGTGAAAAGATAATTGTAATTAATTATTGGTGATCTAAAACTTTTAATTGATATAATTTAGTAGTTATGAGCCATGCAACAAGTTTACGAACAATTTATCAGCTATTTCATAAATTGTTATTAATTATTAAAAGGCTTAACAAAGTGCTTGTCGATTAGTTATTATTTAACTCGATTTACTCAGCACAATGATAATCAACACAAAGCTCATGCTGCAAACTAGCATATATTAATTAATTAATTAAAATTAAAAAAGTGCTAATAATTAAAAACAGAAACTGCATTAACTTTATAATATATTAACATTTTTTTATTAATTATTTCTTATATACTTCATAGTCTTTCATTAATTAAATATTAATAATTAATTAATAAATATTAAAGCAAAAACCCTTTTTTTTGCCTTTAAGTAGAAAGAAAAAGCGAATTTTTAATTAAGTAATAAATTTTAGATTAGAATGCAAATATTTACATTTGGTTAGAAGAATTTTATAAACTATTTTTTAATTTTACATTCCACGGACGCAGTGGTCCGATAAAAGATAATATAAGCTGAAAATTACATTTTCATATAGCACATTTTTTTATTCGATTGAAAAAAAAAATAAATAAAATAACAGCACAAAAGAATATGAGTTGGTTGCTATATGATGGCTATTGTTTTGCCAAAGCAAAATAAATACTTTTTATTTAATTTAATGCGCATGGGAGGGCATAAAGTTTCAAATAAATGCCATCAAAAAAAAAAAACAATCATCACAACAAATTTGAGTTTATAAATTAAAAAAATAATAAATATATATTTTTCGATACACAACTAATAAATTAACAAAACAAAATGATTTCAAATTTGCAAATATAATAATTTATTATAAAAAAAAAAAGAAAAAAAGAGTTAACAATAAAAATGAAAAAAGGGAAATAAAATTGAAAAAATAAAAAATGAAAAAAAAGTAATAGAGTAATAATAAATTCTAAGAAAAAGTTACCTTTACTGTATCGAGATTCGTACATAATATCCTTTTCTTTGGCTCCGGAAAATCGCAACACAAACAAGCCAACCAGCAAAGCCACAAATTTAAGCATTTTACATTCGTGCATTTTATCCTTACAGAAAACAAAGAATTATTTCAATTTGGCAAAACTTGCAATATTTTTTTTTGTGTATTTTTATTTTCAGCTTGTCTTGCTAAAAAGTTTCGGATTTCGGAAAAGCAATGTATTCAAGCGCGCATTCCACGAAGGAAAGTTTCGGTTTAAGAGCGCAGAGCCAGAGCGATAACGAAACAGGATCGGTGGGGACTGGCTGTGCGAAAGGAAAAGGACCAAGTGCATCCTGGCGTGCGCCGGTGCGAATTTTGCCGCTTTTAACGGGACCGGGGTCTTCTCTCGATCCGTTAGTTATCCGGCGAGGTATGCAGGTAGCTGATGCCGTAGCAAAATCACACTTTATTTTCATGTTTTCAGACTAAATAACGCATCCTTCGAGGAATCCGCATTGTAATTGTGCAATATCGTTCAATTAGCAGAAATAATTTGCCGTGCTGCCGAAGGAAGTGCCGAGCGAATTGGGAGCGACTCGAAGAATGCGAAGAGAGCTTATACGTGGGATGGAGGATTCAGCGAATAACATCGGTTTTGAACCAATTGGGGCGTCTTAAGACACAGGGGGTAATCCTACAAGATTACACTTATGGCAATTTAATTAGACAATCGTTTCCGGACTTCTAGGCACGTACAATAATTTCAATAGAGGGAATTGTTTGTTTAATGGCCTAAATTTTATTAAAACGAAAAAAATTACCAAAGTTTCTTCTATAATAAATTGTAGCTTTGTATTGTGTTCATTTTCTAAATAAAAAATTAAATAAAGTTCAATTAATTTAGTAAAGAAATTTAATTAAAGTAACAATGATTTTTGTAGTTCCGTCCAATCTAATCAGCAGCATCCCTTGTGCTTTTGCTTAATGTTTAATATTTCCATATTAAAATAGGGTAAATTGCATTTATAAAAAAATTAGGCTTATTTATGGTATCAAAAATATGATGATCCAATTGAAAATAACATTTATTTTAAAAGCAATTTAAGAACGGTCCATTAAATTACCAAAAACAAAACCCTCACCAAAAAAATGAAAAAAAAAAAGAAGATAAATCCAAGAAAACTGAATTTCAAAGTATTTCATTTCTCGCGTTCATGTTTCCAAATTAGATTTTGATGAAAATGTTATCTGTAATATTTACTAAATCGAAACCCTTTTTTCGCAAAGAATCCACCTTCGGATGTTATTCTTTCATTTCATTCGCAGTTTTCGTTCGCTTGCTACGGCGAGACGTTTGTTTTAACCTGTTTTATTGTTTTCGCTGCCGCTGCTGCTGCCGCTGCCGCTGCCTCTGTGTATTTCTTACCGAAAATCGTTTCGATGGATTCAAATCGAGCAAAGTTAAATATTGACATTGGACCGGAGAATAAGGGCTTCCTTTCACTTGTGTATTTCATTTGTGATAAATTGCCCCAACGGACTACTTATACCGTTACGATTTTGCAATTTCTGAATTCTTCATTTCTATAGGGAGACAATTTTTTTATATACAATTATTGTCGAAGTTAAAGAAAACCTATTTAATGGAAGTCTTCAGGGAAGCCCTGATGTTCGTAATGGGACTTCTTCATTGAAAATGAAGTCATACAACGCACCCTGCGACCAACATTAATCTTGATTTATTTTAATGGTTAATTTGTAATTATTTATTAAAAAAATTAAATCCTACTTATTATTTTCCCAAAAATATGACTTTTTCAACTTTTATTGCTATCATCAAAGTCAATCATAAATTTTTTATATCGTTTGAAATCGGAAAAAAATAAACTACTTGATATGTCCATTGCCAATTATATTTTTCTGTATATAAAAAAAAATTATCGCAGAAATCAATAATCTCGTAATTTTTATTTTGTAAATTATTTATATTGTATTTATAAGCAACTATTAGGAACAATTACTACTTTTTTTCTCTGTTAATTAGTTTTTTTAGAATAAATTATAAAAAAATATGGTTTCCAGTTTTGTTCGGGATAAATCCGGAGCCAGAAATCAAATTTGATTTTGGTGGAGAGATACAGGTAAGTTGAGCGTAAAATGCTTCTAATTTTTGTCTATTTAACCGAATCTCTATCTTTAAAACTGAAAAAGCTACACTTCTGGGGGTTGAAAAAATGACCATTAAAAAAATTACAATTAAATAATAAATTACATAGGTTTTAGCATTCTATAACCAATTTTTTAATAAAACTAATCAAATTCGATTGTTTATTAAATGTTTGAGTGATTTGTACTAGTTTAAAGCTAAATTTGAAAAATCTACCAGTAAACTTTAAAAAACAACACCAACGTATTAACTGGGGGAAAACAGTGCTCTTTATCAAAAGGATTCCATTGGATGTTTCCATTTTCAATTGCTTTTTTTTAATCAATAAAAACCCAATAAAATGCTATGAATATTTTATGACTTTACAGAAATTTTAATTTTCGTTTAGAAATCATAAATTGTTTTCATTTTTCATCAGTACGTTAAATATTTAGAACTAAGTGGAAGCTGACAAAAATTACTTTTTTTTTTTTTTTACGTTTTTTTTTTATTAATTAATAGCAATTAAAAATTGAGAAATAAAATGGTGTCCTTTTGATAATGATCATTTTATATTCCCTTGGTTAATTTTGCTGTTGTTTTTAAAATGTCAATTTAAAAATAATTTAAACTAATAAAATAATTAATTAACGCAAAAACTTGGTTAATTTAGTTATAAAAAATAAAAATTCACTAAATATTTAAATTATTGCTAATTTATTATAAATATAAATATTATAAATTATAACTAATTAAAATATTTACTGAATTTTTATATTTTTATTTTTAATAACTAAATTAACTAAGTTTGCGCGTTAATTAATTATTTTATTTGTTTAAATTATTTTTAAATTAAAATTTTAAAAACAACAGCAAAATTATCCAAGGGAGTATAAAATGATCATTATCAAAAGGACACCATTTTATTTCTCAATTTTCAATTGTTATTAATTAATAAAAAAAAACGATAGCAATTAATATTATATTATTTTAAAGATAATTTATTTGTATTTACAAAAATAATAAACATTTTTTAATCAATTGTTTAGATATTTAGAATAGAGAAAAAGCTTCTCAAAAACTCCCAAAAAGCCAGAATTAACACATTGGATGAGTTTTTTTTATCTTAACTCAAAAATAATATAATCAATTTTTAAAAATTTTACACGTTTACAATATTAAACAATTGCCAATACAATTTTTTATAGAAAAGAAAAGAATAATTAATATTATTAAATGAAAAAAAAAAAACTTCTCAAATTTGGAAAATGAAAGTCAGTTACTTCGAATACTCATAACTGTTATTAGAAAAATAAAAAACTCTATTTTTTGACAATTTTATATAAGAAGAATATAATATAAAAAAAAAGGTTAGAAGAGTCGATCATTTCTTTAGCATCAGACCTATTTCCCACAAATCTTTGAACTTTCAATTTAACTCCAAGCTTTGTATTTCGTTTCACATAAGTAATTGCGACTTTAACCGTATTTTTCCTTCAGTAAATTTCTTTCTTCGTTCACATACACTTAAAAAATGATTTTTTAAATTAAAAATTAAAAAAAAAAAATTAAAAAAAATATTTCATTGAGTTTAAATAACGGATCTTACGCAATAGCACTATCTGTAAATCAGGTACGGTATTATTGGTTTATATTCAAATTGGAGTATAATTTTTTTTTATTGTTACCTATGACATTGATTGAGAATTTCAGAATTACTCCATACATCGACATTTCTGTACATCACTTCATTCCGCGGCGGATGAATTTACCTCTCTCAGGTAATTTCCGTGCTCTCAAATTAAATAAAGCTCGGCGCAACCAATTTCTTATACTCGGCGCTTTTTGCAGCAGCGAAAATAAAGTATACGTATATACGGTTGGAGCTAAAGAGAAGAGAGACAAATCCTCGACTCCTCGACGTCAACGTCTTAAATCTTCCCCGGCGAAATTTCCGTCGTCCTCCCGTCTTTCTACCGCGACAACCCTCGCGTGCTTCTGCCTCAGCTCTTTATTATTTTAATTTAAAGTTCTTTTTTCTCCACCATTGCAAAATGCAATAAAACCCAGCTTGATGAAAGTAAATATAACGCTTTTTTTTGCTCTTTGTATTTTATTGCTGCTTTTTGCTTAGAATTCAATTGGAGAATTACTTTTTTTGGTTTTTATTTTATTTAAAGAATAATTTTATTTAAAATTCGTTTAAGGGAATTAATATTTAATCAGCTGTCATGATGTATAAGGATTAAACATGATGCGTGGATCATAACACTTGATGCGGTACGTGAAGCTCTTTGTTAGAGAATATTGTCAAGTATTGGCATCCATTCTGTATACATAATCACTATTTTCAATGAAGTACTTACAGATTATGTAATGTTGAAACCTTCATACAGGGTGTCCCAGCGCCGAGGTGGATATAGGAAATTACATGGGAAATTTTTCTTTACTTTTTTCCGACTCCCCATTGGAACTTTTGGAAATTTTAGAAAAGCTATATACTAGTATTCAATGAGGAGAATCTTTTAACATTTTTTTGAAACTCCTGCACTTTCTCGTTTTTATGCAGCAGCCCTTTGAAAAACGCTAATTTTGAATTTCGCTTCAAAAGTCAATTACAGCAATCCAGCTAAACAGTGTTTATGTTGTTTTTCATTGTTTCAAATTGTGTCTAATTCTAACAGTACACAAGCATTTAGGGTTTTTGTACTCCTTTTAGTTCTTTATATGACTGAAACTGCAAACGAATCACTAAATGGAATTACTTAAATTAAAAGAA
>JASKGO010004577.1:0-42073 GCA_030556065.1 Holobus sp. GC000080
TAGTACTATAAAAGAACAAAATATGTGAAGATACAATAAAAGATTCCTCGGAGTTTGCGAAAATAACTGATTATTTTGTGGGGTCTCGTTGTTGCTTGAGTCCTCACGTTAACATTTGTCGTAGCCGGTGTCGCTGTTCAACGTACTAAGCAAACTCCAACTAGCGCAAGCATCGACAGCGTAACGTTTGCGAGTCGCGCGATCGGACTATGAGCAGGGCGCGTCGCGTATAGTCGAGACCGACTGCTGGCAAGTCTAACGTTAGTGCGTAACGTATTTATCGGCTTAAATATAAATTGGCCTGAGCGCGCGATAAACACTTTTCACAGACCGTCACAGATTTTCATAATACAATTGTATGATTTGTAAACGTTGTTCAGGGGTGAGTCTTCCCATGTTAATATGTCAATAAATACTAAGCACAATGATGTATTTAGTTTAACAGTAGTCACGGGTAACATGTTAATAAAACCGTATTAAAAACAGTACCTCCAAACTGATCACCCTATAATTAATTAACATTGCAACATTTTACTTTTCTTGCAATTACTTGCTAGTAGTTACTAGATATCTACCAGTGGTAGTAGTAGTAATAATAATAAAAGAAGAAGAAGAAGAAGGAGAAGAAAATTAATGACGTTATTTGTCTCCACGGTGCGCGCACCCCTATCGCCAATCTAATGATGATGACTTTCGAATCGTGCGCCATCCATCCATTGTATGCTGTACAGTAGACACCATAGTTATATGGCACGGTATAGAAGGAGTAGAATGCGCTCGAGGAATATTGTTGGCAACAAGTAGCTTTGAATTATTCATTATTGACACGATTATAATTAATGGGGGCGGCGGCAGCGGCGGCTGCTGTAGTGGTAAGCAAAGAGCAAGGGTAGCCAGCAACCCTGTATAGATGGATAATAATATAAAGGTGACGCAGCTTGTGTACTGTACAGGGAATTCCACTTAGCAGTCGACAACATCCCTTAGTGCTGCTGCTGCTTTTTTTTCGTTCGCTTTTTGCTTTGTTTTAATTGGCCTTCGTGACCTTCGTGACCCTAATATAATAATGTATTTATGGTAATGTTAAAATATACTTTTGGTGTTTTATTTGTCTTTATATTTGGCTTTTTTGATGGCAATCTATGTATTTACTTATTCTTTGGGATTTTTATGGATTTAAACTTACAAGCTACTAAAAGTGTAAGCAAATTGTAATTCATCGAAATAAAGCGATTTCGATTTTATATAGTGGGAGGAAAATAATTTAATATCTTTGCGAACTAATTAGATTATTTTAATATTATTTTGTGTCTTTTAAGCGACAATAAATGTTAAATGTTAAATAAATAATTTGTAAATGGAATTTTTTTAATTACTTTTTGAATTAAATAAATAAAAATTAAAATTAAATAAACTTTTATAATAACCGATAGTTGTTAAAAAATAAAATTTAATATAATTAATTAAAGGCAATTTATTAAGCAATAACTAAATGAAAAAAATCTGTGCGTTAATTAAGATTTTATTAACAAATTACTAAGAGGATATTTAACTGCAATCCATCTAATGAAGATCGGTCAGAAAATAATTAATAACTCTTGATCTAATAATCCAATAACAACCATTTTTATGTCATTTAAAAGACCTTTTAACCACTCATCTAAATTATTATTAAACATTAAACTTTTGTTAATATTTTTATATTTTATTGTAAATATATTTCGACCCCATAGAAATTAGCCTGTATAAAATCAGAAAATTATTTAAATTTAAAATTTGTTTAATACAAATAAAGATAATCTAATTGGCAATAATTTGGTGAAAAAAACATTAAAAATAATTAAATAATTTTGATGTTATAAACAAATTATTACTAAGAGGACTTTTTGGTGCGAGCACAGCCCAAATCAGCTCCACAAGTACGTTACTCCCTAACGTTAGATGTGCAAGCAATCGGTCTCGACTATACCCGACGCGCCCTGCTTAAAGTCCGACCGCGCGAATCGCTAACGTTGCGACGTCAAGGTTTCCGCTTGATTCAGTAGTCTTCTAAATGCAACGTCGAGACCGGTTATATTGGTTGCTAACGTTATGAAACAAGTAGCAATGAAACTATGCCATAAGAAATCATCCTTTATAAAATCAGCAAGTTAATTAAATTAAAAATTTGCTTTAAATATTTAAATAAAGACAATTTAAAGAGCAATAAATTAATTTGAAAAAAAAATATATATTAAAATTTGATGTTTTATTAAATGTTTAATAACAAATTTGCAAATATACTTTTTGAATTGCATGTAACAACTTAATAATAAATTATTAATACCAAAAAGAAAACAATTAATTACTTGAAAATTAATTAAGCAAATTTTAACTTTTTTTGTCATTTTAAAGACAATTTAAACAACTATAAGTACAATAGAAAAATTTATTTGCAACACTTTTCTACATTTCTAAATCGAATAAAAAACTTACTTCATTTTATAACAAAACTATAAAATTTACGAAGAAAATTTCCAAATACTTTTATTTTAATTTGAAAACCGAATACGAAATATAATGCAAAAGCAAAAACATAAGAAGCAGAATAAATTCCCGACGTATCCGATGTATGTTTTAAAAGTATAAAGAAATAAATATTAAATGAGAGAGAGCAGAGAGAAGAGAGACGAGGTGCGGCTGCAGAAGATATGCATTTGCAAAATTGGACGTCACGATTTGTTTAAAACATCCCCGACGCGAACCGTTTTCTATTTCATTTCTCAATTCCTTTTGTCGTACCGTACACTATATGCATCCGCAGGCAACCTGCCCCATTGCAAGCAGCACTTTTCATTCACTTATCCTCAGCAGCAGCAGCAACAGCAGACTCACTCAATTTCCATTTAAATACCGCCCCTTTATGGAAAACGCAAAGCCTCAATGCCAATTCAATGGACGCACATTATGATTAAACAGCCTCTTTAATTCTCCTACAGATTACACACACAGAAAAAAAAAACACGAAAAAAAGAAATGAATAAAAGAAATGCAAGCGAAGCTTTGCAATATCGAACGAATGAAATTATTATTCATGGCGGCGAAGGCAAACAGTATGATCGGATTAGTGCGGCCGATTCTAAGCAGACGAATTATGTTATCAATCTCTCCGGTGTATAGATTCGCCCCCTTATCTTCTACCTACATCTTCCACTGCCGCCGCTAATAATAATCGGCATCCGGAGGCGCGCATAAGATTGCTCAGCAGCAGCAGCAGCACACCGGCAGAGTAATAAGAGACCATAGCTTAGAGACAGATGATACTGCTCCTGCTGCTGCTACTGCTTCTGTTGCTACTGCCGCTGCGGGAGAGAGGGTAGATCATCATCATCATCATCATCAACGAGCATGACTGGTGTAAATGTATGTATAGATGCGACAGTGTCTACGTGCTCTCGATGTGTATGGCGCGTATTACGTGACGCGGGCCAAGGGTTGCCCTTTCCTCATCCTCATCCTCATCCTCATCCTAATCATAATAATAATAATAATAATGATCAGGATAATAATTCCGACATGTCTGCTATAATGATGTGGTTAATATGCACCCGATAATAGATTGCATAATGGCTCAGCCTTTGTTTACTTAATTCGCGGGTGTACACTCGTTTGCATTAATGAAGAAGAAAGAGTATGGGCCATCCATCGGAGCGGACCGCTGGACCGGAATATTGCTCATCAACCTATGGAGCTAGCTGTGATAGGCTATACTTTACTGAGTGTAGAGGATGCTTTGTCATCGGCCGCTGGGAGCAAAGAGAGGCTATTTGTCTTTGTGCACGGAACCTTTCATCGCGATAACTATTCGTGATTACGTTATTCTCATTGAAGTTGTTTTTAATTCGTTTTATCATTCGTTGCACTTTTGTTTTGGTAAATGCGGAAGCAAAAAGCTAATTGGAAAGCTACCCGGCGCCTTCATTTATGTTTTTGTACTTGAAACTTATAAAGTAGAAATTGTTAAATTGTTAAATTTGAAGATTTGTATTAAATTATTTTTTTTATTTTTTTCTTAATTATATTGAGCAATTTTTTTAGCTTTATTTTAGTGAAGAAATTGCTACAATTGGATAAATGTATTAATTGTTATAAACTAATTTGTAAATGCTATTTTTCAAAGTACTCATAGCGTCTTCTTTATTGTTTAAAAAGTTATTAGAAAATAATTAATAAGTTTTGAACTGATTAAGTAATAACAGAAATGTTGTAATTATTTAAAAGGCAATTTAATTAGCTATTAAATTATTTCATAAGGAATTAAATTTTTTAAAGTTTTAAATGCACAGAAAATAATTAATTACAATTGAACTAATTAAGATAATTTAACAGATTTGGAGGTATTTTAAAGATAATTTATTCAGCTATTCATATTATTTATGAACATTTCATTTTTTAATTTAAGAAATAGTCAATAAACAAATTTAAAAAATAAATTATCCGATATAAAATTATATAACAGCAATAATTAAAAAGTTCTTGAAAATATTCAAAAACAATTCAGTTTTCTTCAATTGGACTTAAAAAATATTTAAAGAGATTACAGCTTCTATAGTATTTATTTAAATTAAAAGAAGACTTCAAAAGAAGTATAAAATAATTTAAAAAAATAATTTTAAAACACTTTTAAAATAAATTAAAAATTAAAAAATTGAAATAAAATAAAAAATATTAAAATGCATTACAGGTAATTTATTAAGCAATAATTTAGTAAAAAAAAAACTTAAAATCAATATAACCGCTGAATTTTGAAAAACAAATTTGTAAATTTAATTTTCGTTACTCCAAATTACCCGGCGCCTTCACTTCAGGAACCCCACATTCTTTTTAAAGTTCTATAAAAACAGAACTACCCTTCACAAAACACAGACTACTAATCATTATTTTCCAAAAAACAGAGTTACAATAAAATTTACATAAAAAATAATAATTTAATTAACCCAAAAATGATTTTTACATTTTGAACAAAGAGGCGTGGGAAACACGAGACGTCTATGGTAGTGCAATTAAGCTAATTACAAATTAAAGTGCCATTTAGTACGACATTAGAGATTAATAATCCCCACAAGCAGCTGGTGGAAAGAGAACCAGAGAGATACAGAGAGCGAGAGGAACTAAGGAGAAGAGGCATCATTAATGTAAGACGTATAGTGATCTCCGATCGAATAGTCTGAACATGAGATGCGGTCGTTGTTTCGATACACACCAGCAGCTAAACAGCTAAGGTACTTCCTATTTCGCTATAATATTCCCCCACCTAGCTAGCGCTAAGAGCCGCAATGTAATAAACACGTGTAGCATATAATACGCTCTGTACTTCCCTCCAGTGGTAGGTACACTATGGCACCGTGGCACCCCAGCATCCGATATACGGTGATAACTAGTGATAATGTTTAGGGGAATAAACATTTTACGGCGCAAACACTAATTTAATGTCGCCAGTGTGTCGAGTCGACTAGAGCTCCGCACTCTTAGCAATAAGCTTTCGATTTATATAGCCCGTTGCTGCAACTAATTAAAGCCTTTCCACTCCTATATAACACTCAAATTGTTATTGTAAATCTCATATACATCTATATATATATATATATATATATATAGAAAAACCATAAATATGAAATCAGGAATCAGAAATCACAAATAAATGCACATTAAAAATTTAATAGAAAAATAAAAAAACTTTCAAATTACAAGAAAAGCAAAAAACATTGGAAAAATATGGCTTGGAGAGAAATAAATAAAAGAGAAAGCATAGGAAGGGATGGAAGAAATGTAATAGTAATAAGTAAAATGGGGCCACTCAAAATTTATACGACTTAAAATATATTAGGGGGACTAAAGGTGGGTAAAGAATGGAAAAAAAATATATATATTTGTGTCGGGCGGGCCCACTGGGGAGTTATAAAGAAGGGCGGAAGTGACTTTTAGGAGATGTAAGGAATGCATAAAAGTTCTCTCTTCTCTTCTCTCTTTCTTTATATATACATTTAATATATATATTTATATATATATACTATATCTATGTACGCACACACACACATGCATACGCATATATATGCACACAGAGGCACATCTTTTAAATTTAACTATTATCATATTTCTTGTTCGCTTTTGACAAATGGATCGTATTTAAAATTTTACTCGGAAAAGTAATTGCAGATTAATCATCCGCTTTCACATTTTCCTAACTTTTTTACCATTTTTCTTTTTTTTTTGTCTTCCTATATTTGCTTCTTCTATACATACTGAGATACATACTGAGAAAAAAGAAACAAATGAAATATCAAAAATAAGCGAAGATGATGGTATAATAATAAATGTGGAAAGCATTTATTTTGTTTTTATATACGTGAGAAATGTGTTAAAACACATAAGAAAAAGAATGAAGAAGAAGAAAAGTAAACAAACAAATAGCTGTAGCATTAATTTAAGTTATCAAAAGACTTTTGATTTTGTGTTAGTGGCTAGTGAAAAGATTAACTTTTACCGTCGCCTTCACTTCATTAACTGAATGTTTAAAAAAAAATTGCAATTTTAAATAGAAATAAAGTTCTTTCATTAGTTAATTACCGATTAACTTTAAATAAATATTTACTTATTTAATTAAACATAAAATAAAATGTAATAATGTTAAAAATTAATAAATTAAATTTAAATTTTAAAATAAAGAAGAAAAAACAATTAAAAATTAAATTAAATAGGACTAAAAATTAGAAATTTAAAAAGAAGAAACAAATAGGAAAACATCGGAAAAATCAATAATTAACTACCAATAAAGTTAATTAATAGAAGCGATTGCAAAATAATCATTCCCTTTTACATTTTTAATTATTTTTTCCTACAGTTTCTTTATCTAGACACACACAGAGAGAGAGAGAGAGAGAGAGAGAGAAAAAGAAAACAAACAAAATACCAAAAAAACAAAAAATAAGCAAAACTGAAGAATAATGAATGTGGAAACGCATTTATATTATTTTTATATACTTGTGAAATGTGTTAAAACAGATGAGAAAAAAGAAAGAAGAAAAGAGAAAAAAAAGCAAACAAATAACGGTAGCATTAATTTAAATTATCAAAAGACTTTTCTGTGTTGGCAGTGGGCGCAGTGCCGGCAGAATAAATATTTGTGTGTGTGCCGATCTGTCTTTTATTCTCGGACGGACCGAATACGAATGCCGGAACTAGAGAAAAGGGGTATGAAAAGCACGTGCAATACATGCGAAATAAAAGAATAGTGATAAAAGTCTTTGGAAGCGATGCCGTCGTCGCCGCTGCCGCCGCCGCTCAGGCCGCCCAGGCAGCCCAGGCCGCCGAAACAAAGGGCAAAATAAAACGCGATAAATTCACAACAATACAAAGTACACACACACACACACACACACACACACACACTGACATACAAATAAAGAAATACAATGAGGGAAAGCGTAAGTTTTCCTTTTTCTTTTGCCCCGAATTAATTATTTCGTTTGCTCGCAGTTAGGATATAATTTGTCAGATAAATTATTGTTCTTGTTCTTCACTTATTTTTATTTGTTATCATTTCTTTTTTTATTCATTTTTTATATTTTTAGTAAAAAAAAATTAACATTTTTACTAAAATAATAATATTTTCAATAATAAATTAATATTTTTATTAAAAAATAAAAATAAAAATAATTTCTAAGAAATCAATTAACTTAAAAATGGCAAAGATTTGGAAAATTTAATTAATTAAAATGCAAAGAAGGAAGAAATTTTTTGCCGCACAAAATAAGAAATAAAAAGATAAATACAAATCATAAACGAAGTCTTATTTTTTTATATTTTTTATACTGCAGCGTAACGACGACGATTTATAAAAGTAATTGAATGCTGTGCAATTCCATTAAAATGGGAGGAAAACTAATAAAGTTCCCGAAGGCAAATGTAAAACTTTAATTTACCTTTTTTCCTTTTTATTTTATAGTGTTTTTTTATTCATTTCTTCCTTGTTTTTTTTTATTCTTTCGGTGAAGAAACCATTGAAAAACTAATTGGAAAAACAGCAGTTGACTCACCTGAAACAAAGAAACAAAGAAATATTAAAATGCCATTTGACAATAACAATTTTATTATAAAATTATAAATAAAAAAAATAAAAATGTATAGAACGGGTAATGATTGTAAACTGTAATTGTAAATCGATTGGTTAGAGCGGACATAGTTTCGGTCATTAGGTGCGATAGCGCTTAATAAAGTTCAATATATAATAAAGAGGGGAAATTATTGTTCAAGTTTCGGACTCCAATTTAGATGCTCATTACTTAATGATAATAATAATGCTTTGATGCTATAAAGTTACTAAATTTCCTTTTGATATTAAAGATCGTTCACTTATACTACGCGAGTATTACCTACACACTAGTATTACCTAAATCAAAATCAATAAAGTCAATCGAACATTATACGAACTTAACTTAACAATGTAATAATAATAATAATAATAATATCAATGCATAAAGCTGTATGAATAAAAAAAGCATTAATATTGAATGGATTTTTATGGAAATTTCCACTATATTATTTACAAAAGAGGAAATATTTTATTGATAATAATTTCGAATTGTAATAACAGTGTACTCGTTATTATTTACGAATGAAAACAAATCCGATTATATGTTTAAATATTGAAGCAAAACAACTGCATGAAATATAAATGAAGAGAAATTGTTTTTTTTTTTCCGTTTTAACAAAGTTGTTAAAGGGAAAAATGAAAAATAAAAATTTCCAATTTTTCGTTAAAGTTAATTTTGTTATGTTCAATAAATAAATATTTTTCTATTTTTACAAATACATATTAATTGAAAATGGAATTCATTGTATGAAAACAATTAAAATATATTGTAAAATAAAGCAGAACTGATTAAAAATTAACTAAAGTTTTTATCTGAATTTATTATGAAATTTCTATTTTTAATTAAACAAATAGAAACACATAAATATAAACGTTAAATTATTAATGTTCAATACTTTTTATTGTAAAAGTGCTTAAAAAATTAATTAAAGATTAAAAATGATTACAAAACGAATAACAAATACAAAAAGACATAATATCCCGGCGCCTTCACGTAAGTAACCGAATGCTTTATTAAGCAACAAATTTAAAACAGAAATCGTGGTTTTCAAGAGATTATTTTGACTTTAACATTAAATAAACAATTCATCTCCCAAAAATAAAAACAAATAACATATATAATATTTTAAAATTGATTAAAGAAAATGAGAAAATATGAAGAAAAACTAAATGAAAATTAAATCGAATTGAAAAAAGTAGGAAATGGAGAAAAATGATTTGGGAATTCAGAAAAACAATAATTTATTTTTTGACTTTAATAAAATGTAACTTAAAAATTAGTATCTATTATTTATTTTACAATACTTTTTAATTGTTTTTATACAATGAATTCTAAAATAAAAACAAATAATATTTTAAAATTTTCTTTATAACAAATTGAAAAAAGAAAAGTATAGCCTGGCGCCTTCACTTTTTTCAGTTAAGAGAAGACTTTCAAAAAAATAAAAAATAAACATTACTTTAAACTTAATTATTATTATTGTAGAGAGCAATTGTTAAAAAAACTAAATTATAATTAATAACAAATAAAAATCAATTAAAGCCAGTGAAAATATGTCACCGGCCCGTCGCCTTCACTTCGTTAATAACTGATAACTTCAAATTTTAAACAAAATTAAGTTTCAACTCGTTTTACATTCATCAATTAAAAATTAAATAAATAATTAAACTTTTAAAAACAACAAAAAAACAATAAAATTTAAAAACATTAAAAAAAAAAGAAAATCAAACAAACAAACAAAAAAGCCTTCAATAAAGAAGAAGAAATAAAAAACAACTAGGAAAACAAAAAACAAAATACAAATATATAACTGAAGGAAGAAAACTATAATTAAGGGAGAGCGAAACTACGTTTCCGGAGTCGTAAAACGGAACTATGGAAGAGCCTTAAGGGTGGAATTAAAGAAAGAATTGCAACACTACTATTAAAAGTTGCATCGACGAGGATTGTCGTCTCCGACTCGTCGTCCCGTCGTCTCTGTCGTACGAGTACATACAACTAACTACTACTACAACTAGTAAAACGAGTAAAATAGCGACTGCTAGCACGTCGTCATCTCCTGATAAAACTTCCAGATAGCGATCTCGGGGCGCACCGACACCGACGAACAAGATGCGAGAAGCGACAAGATACCACCAGCTAGGAGATACAGAAAGATAGCAGCAGAAGCAGCAGCAGCAAGCAGTAGCATTGATGCGAGTGCAACGAAAGTAGTAATAAAGGGCCAGTTTATTATCAGGTCGTGTTTTTTCTTCCCCCTTGCTCTCTCTCCGTCTCATCCACCACTCTTCATTTCTCCTATATTACTCCAGATATATGCGTATATATAGTATATAGATGATACATATGTAGTACATATCGGATGTACATAATGTGCTTGTGTTTTACTGCCACTCTATGCCGTCCGCAGCATCGAACGAACGCTCCAAGTCGACGTGCGGCTTTCAACTGTTTTACGATGCCGCCAACCTTTAATATCAACACATACAAGTGCACAATGAGGAAGTGTGTGTTACGTGGGGGCGGCTGGTACTATTTATATATATATATATATATTTGTATTAAGTTGATGATTTAATCTGAATGCTTTACATTACAAAAACTGATTTCTTTTTAAATATATAAAACAAAAATGTTAAAAAAAATATCAAAAAAAGTTTAATATAAAAATGATCAGAAAATTCCTTTGTTTTTGATTTGCTGTTTTACAATTGAAAAATTGAATGGCTTTAGCGGTGGATTGAACAGAGGGTTGCAAACAGAAACGTGTCAAGATTACGATTAAACATTGCGCTTTTGTTTACACTTTTTATTCTTAGAATATATTGAATTTTTATATTTATTTTTAAAAGGCAACTTTATTACAAAAAAAAAAATGTAATAAAATAGAAACACAAAAAAAATTAAGAAAAGAAAAAGGAAAAATAAAAGTTTAATGTAATTCAACTTGAATGTTCCTTAAAAAAGTTTTTTAGTGTACGTACGGCGTAATAAAGCATAAAACTGCTTTTTAAGGGTTGCGAATTTTGGTTCGTTAAAATATACGCGAGTGGTGGTGTGCATGTAAAACCACATGTTTTATATGGGGCTACATGGGAGGAAAATCTAAAAATAGATAGTTTTTGAAATAAAAAGCAGAAAAAAAGCTTACTAGTAGGAAGAGGAGCGAGAGCACTAGCAATTTTTTTCGTTTTTTTCCAAGTATTAAATTACTTTGTTATTCGATGAATCTTTCCGGAAAATGTTCACTTTATTTTTCCCCTGGTTTTTTCTTTTTTTATTATTACTTCTTCTTGAATTTTGTAGGTTGTTTTTGCGAAATATCTAGTTTCCATTGTAAATATTCAAGAAGGTTTTAAAACAGCAATGAAGAGAGGAAAAACTAATTAAAAATAAATTATAAGCAATTAACAACGAGAACGAGAGAGTTTTATGGAGTTTTTTTTTTTTTGAGATGTTTATTATAGTTTTACCATTTTATTAATTTATTAATTAAAGAATATTGTTTGAGTTGTATAAAAAAGAAATTGTAGAAGTAAAATGAAAAGTTTAATACAGAAATTTAATTAAATTACTGTATTTAATTTAAATGGCAAGTTAGATATTGTTTAATTGATTAAAAACAGTGATAATTCGTTGTTGATTTAATGAATAATTTTATTATTTATTTATTTATTATTTTTATTCTTTTTTGTTTGTTGTTAAGCCTTTTAATATTGAATAAAAATGATTAAAAATTTAAAAAAACTCAAAATTGGAATTAAGCCCGGCGCCTTCGCATTGAGAACTTTACATTACTTTTAGCTTTAAATGAAAATTTCCTTTATCTAAAATTTTATCTCATATTATCATACTATAAATGAAATTAAATTAAAAAGCAATAAATTATTAAATTGTGTCTTAAATTTGACTGGAAAAAGAAGAATACAATTTAAAATTAAGCTAAAAGGACACAGAAGACAAACTAAAAAAAAAAAATTATAGTATATTATACAAAAAATGCAAAATTTTAAATAGTTTTTCTTGAAAATTATTATAAATACAAATAAACAGAAGTCGTTAATCATTTTAAAAGCAAACAAAATATATTAATTAATTATTTTGATTAAAATCAGTGATTAATACCCGGCGCCTTCATACCAGTTAAGCAATCCGTTACCTTCACATTAAAAACTTTATTTTTGTTCCTATCAAAACTTTTTTTTCTAATTTAGATTATTAAAATTTTAAATAAATTTGTAATTGTAAACTGAAAATAACAAATAAAGAAAATAAATTGAATTTTGTTTTCAAATGAAAATTTTTAAATTAAAACAAACAGCAAATAGAATATTATAAATTAATTGATTTCCAAGCAGTAATTATATCGGTTGATGATTTATTATTTATTATTAGTCCATTAATACGGTAATTTATATGCGTGGATAATTAAAATTTCACCTAAATTTAATGTATTCATAGATTTATAAGCAAAATATCATGTTACCGAGTATATTTGTGCCCGATTATAATTTCTATTTGGAAATTCGTCATATCGAAGGTGTAAATAGTGGAAATAATTCAACGAAAACAACGGCGCGAATTTATATTTCATGCAGATGATAATGATAATAAAAATATAGCGAAAATTTTATCAACATCACACACAATATCTGAATATCTGTGCACGTACATTGCAATTTCAATTTCATCGAAATTCATAATGGATTTCATTAGAAATCACCATTAATATTTGTAATTCAATAATAGCTGCATAAAATTCAATTTAATTTACAATAAAGCTTTCAATTTTCTATTATAAAAAAAAACATTATAATAAACAAATTTAATACAATTAATTTTTTTTATTTAAATTTAAAGAAATTTTAATTTTATAAAAAAAAAAAGTTATATATTAATTTTAATTAAAAAAATATTTTAAAATTTAAATTTTAATTTATTTTTAATAAAAACTAATTTTTTTTATAAGATAAAATTAAAATAAATATTAAAATTAAAAAAAAAAATAAGTCACAAAAAGTGAACCCCTAAAGGAAAAAAGATAAGTTCAACTTGAAAGTGCTTGATGAAGACATTTTGCAAAGCATATCAGAAATGAAGTAGATTTGCCGAAGAAGTACCAAATGCGTTTTCAATCAGACACATAAATCACGATAAGTACCCAGCACACAGAAATAGATAGATGGCTAAAGAGAGATAAACGTAGAGAGGTATTGGATGGCATCGGCATCGGAGCACCGTCGCCGCCGCCGCCGCACGCCTAATATGAAAGTTATATCGTCATCAGAGCCGCCCCCATTAACCCCGCAGCAGTATGTTCAGAGCACACACACAACGGGCCCCACAGTCATCGTAAAGTAAAGTACATAAACCTCAGCCATGCAAACGATATGTGCCGCTGCGTTGTAATATCAATCAGTCGATCAATCAATCAATCAATCAATCAATCAATACATATTACAACTCTAACTCTAATTTTATAGCTACATACACATCATTCTATGTGCTTACTGCTGAGGAGTTATGCAGCAGTATGAGGTTTGCAGGATAGGAATAAATTTATAAAGCAATAGGCCAGACGCCTGCAGAAATTTCTAATAATCGTATTAACAGCTGAGAAGATAATTGGGAAAATAGGACTTTAAACTACTACTACTACTACCAACTACTGCCAAATATTAGTTTCAATTTGATTGTGATTAATGCTCACTTGAAGACATCAAATGGGATAAATTTTCACTAAGTAAATGTATTTAGAGTTTATATATATACAAATAGAGACTATGGAGGATACATTTAGTCGGATGCATTTATTTAACTTGTAACGGCTGCTATTGTTGCTGCTTAATGAGTCGAAACTGCTAGATTAATTATTGCTATTTATTCTAACGAAATAATACTCAGTTTCTGCTTTCTGCTTTCTGCTTGTGGAATTGTTTGGTTTAGTTTTGTTTTATTAAATTTTCAGTTTAAAAAGTTGTTCTTTCATATTTTTTTATTTCTTTACTAGCGATTTATTTTTAATTTTCTTTTCTCTCTCAAGAACGAATGATTTCTTAATGGAAAATGGAAATAAAAGAAAAATAAAGAATAAAATTATGTCTTTTTTCTAAATGAATTGTTAACTTGTTTTATTTTTTTCTTTATTAAATTGGTCAAAATCTGTATTACTTAGTTGCTATTTAAAGAAATAATTTACTACTAAATTTTAAATAATTATGTTTTTAATAAGAGTTAATTAAAAATAAGAAATAAAACCGGAGAAAAAAGAAGAAAAATAAGAAAAAATATTATCTGTTCTCACCCTGAATTATAAATTTATTTGATTTAATAAAATTATTGAAAAAAAGATTGAAATTCTTTGAAATCCATTAACTGCACATTAAAAAAGTGCTTTTCAATTCTTTAAAACCAAATTTCAGCACTTTTAAAATATTTTTTGATATTAAGAAAAAAAAAAAGAAATAAGAAAAACTACAGAAAATGTTTTAGTTTTAGCCCAGTATTAATTCCTTCTTTCATTAATTTTTTTTATATAATTGTTTTAAAATTAAACTTCATTTCTAATTTTTATTTGAAATAATTTACCGCATTTATAAATAGCATTTAAATGCTTATTAAAACCATTTCTATAAAAAAATAAAATAAATAAATTTAAAAAAAATAAATAAACAAAAGAAATATCGTAAAAAGTTTTTGTAATTGCATCTAAAAGTGCATTTGCATAGAGTGATAGATAAATTATGCAGTTTCAGTGCACTTTTGCGCGATATTCATTTTTTATTAATGCATCCGCTTATACAGCAGCATTGTAAATGAAAATATTGAAAAAAAAAACAATTCTTCTTTGGAAAAATTCAATTTTATATATTACATGGAAAGTGCATACTTTAATGCAATTTTATGCACTTTCAATGCTTATAATACCAAACTAAAAGGGTTAAAAATTGCAAATTACTAATTTTACAAGTAATAATCAGTGTTTTTTTTTCTCTTTGCCCCTCAGAAATAAAATAAAAAAATAAAATTAAAGAAATTAAATTAAAAAAGTAATTATAAAAAGCAGAGATCAATTTAAAAATTTCAAACAAAAACTAAAAAAAAAAACCAAAAATTAAAAATGCACCGAATAAAAAAATTTAAAAAAAGAAGCAAAGAAAACGAGAAGTAAATTAGTCCTTTTAAAGGATTGTTAATGCAACGCATCTAGCACCTACAGAAAGAGCCCAGAAACTGCTGTAAAGAAAAGAAAAATTAGAGCGCGAAGAGACGCACAAACACGCAAAACTTTAGCGTGTCCTCTTAAAAAGTTTCCTCGGTTTTAGGCGGCGACGGCAAGTGCGAGGGAAAGAAATGAAGAGGGACGCGTGCAGCTGCAAAACGGGAAAAAAATACAGCCGAAAAGGACACCCTCAACAAAAAGTAAAGAAAAAAGAAAATAATAAAGAAAAGAAGAAGTAGAAGGAGGAGGCACGCGAAAAGGCGACTGAAAACAGCTTTCCAAAGTTATCTTCTTCCACTTCTTACTTCTTCAACCAACGGGAAGACAACAACAAGTTTTCGGAGACTCATCTCGTGAGTCGAGAGATAAGAGTTCGTCGGTTGGATGGATGCTGCTGCTGCTGTCTACCAGTGCTGTCTGCGTGTCTCTAATGCTGCTTCTGCCGCCACCAGCCGCCACCAGCCACCGCCAGCCAGCCGTATATGGGATGCCATATATAAATAACGCATAAAATAAGGGATGAAGCGCGAAAGCGCAAAAGCAGCAAAGCGCAAGCGAGAAGCGAGAAAAAAAAAGATAGGAGAGAAAGAAAAGTGGAAAAGTGTGAGCGCGCGTGAAAGTGGAAGAATCTATCATTGTAACCCAAAGACGACACTAATTGAACGTCTTCTTCTTCTTCCTTCTTCTTCTTCAGCTAGCTACTTCTACTATTAGTATACTTCTGCCACTCTGCTGCATCTTTAATCTTTAATTTTTACATCCACACGCCGCAATTTTAACTTTTTAACTTGCATAATGCATATTGCAAAACTGTTATTTGTTCAACTAAATATTTTTCTCAATTACTGTTCTTATTTTTTATTTTTAAATGAAAATTACTAAAAAATTAATAAAATAAATGAATCTGTATATTTTAAAGTATGAATTTTGGGAGTAATAAAGAGATTTGAATCAATAAAGCAAAAACAAAATTGCTTTTTACTAAAAAAAGTTTCAAAAAAAAAAAAAAAAAAAAGAACTGAAAGAAGAATTGATAAAATATCTGAATCTATATATTTTAATGTAGCGAATTTGCGAGAAATAAAGGCATCCCTTAAAGAGAAGAGAGGTTAATCAATAAAACAATTTAAAAAAAAAACTTTTCACTTTAAAATTAACAAAACAAATACATAAAAATTAAGAAAAATTGAAATGAAATAAAAGAATTAAATCTGTATATTTTAAAATATTTGTTTTTTTGAGAAATAATGGCAACCTCTGAAGGCAACCTCTTAAATTTTAATAAATAAAATAATAAAAGAATAAATTACTTTTTAATTTAAAAAATCACGAAAAAAAAACAACAAATAAAAATTAATTGCATTAAAATAAAAATAAAATCTATACATTTTAAAGGAGCAGTTTTAGGTGAAATAAACCTAAAATTTCAAAAGAGAAAACTAATAAAGAAATTAAAGAACTGAATCTGCGTATTTTAAAGTACCTAATTTGGAAGAAATGGAGTCATCCCTTAAAGAGATTTTAATAAGTTAATAAAAAAAATAAGAAAATACCTTTCTACTCAAAAAAAAAAAATCCCAAAAAAGGAAATAAAAATTAATATAAATTGCATAGAAATAAAAAAAACTAAATCTGTTTATTTTAAAATATTTTTTTGGGAAAAAAATAAAAATAAAAGCATCCCTTAAAAAGATTTTATCATTATATTAAATAAAATAATGAATCAAAATTTAAAAAATAAATAAATAAAAAACTAAATCAGTAGTATATTTTTAAGTATCCGTTTCGCAAAAACATAAAGGCATCCCTTCGAAAGGGGGTGGAAATAACGAAAATGTAAGCGGAAACAAGCAACTGGAGGCATTCGGAATGATGTAGAAGTAGTAGTAGTAGTAACAGTAAGTATACTGTGTTCAGTATAGATTCAGTATAAAACAGAAGAGAAACAGAGAGAAACGTTATGATTATCGGAGTTTGAATGCTCGCGCGCCACTAGCAGCGATCGAATGAAATTGTTTCCAGAAAGTAACTGGCAGCGTGTGCAATAATATTAAGTGGAAATTGAAGTCGGAGATAGATTTCGAAAACACGAAAACGAAGTATTATTTCCACCTAGTATACATTCCATTCTCTCTCTCTCTCTCTATCCATACATGTGTATGTGTGTGTGTGCGTGTGCGTTTTATATAACTTTCTATGTGTTTCCACTACACCCTGTTACACTTTTACACCCTGTACAGCCATCGATTTCGATATAGCACAGACGCAACGTCCACAGCTTCGAAATGTGCGGCTTTATTATTAAATCAAATACATAGATGTCAGATTCGCATTCGCTATATGGTAGTGATATTATCAAAAACACTCACATACACACATATTCATATACATACATGCATATATAAACAAATATATAATACAGTAGAGGATAGATATAGATATAGACCCGACGAAGAACACAAAATTTATCAAATTCAATCGTTGGGCCGATAATGTTGTGCGCATTCCACACCGAAACCCTTTTCGCAATTCGCAATTCGCAATTTCATTTAAAATCCACACGAGCCGTATTATTATCATCATCGATAATTATTATCATCGAAAATACAAGGTGTTTCGTTTATTATTCGAAACAAAATGGGGAATTTCATTGGAAAGTTAATTAAGTAATTTGTTTTTCAGCTTTTCATTTTATTTTTCCCGAAAGGCTGCAATGCAATTAAAATAATTGTTTTTGGGGAAGCAAAAATAGGAAATCACTAAAACCTATTAAATCTATTAAATATATTTAGTAAAATTAGTAGTAGTAGGTAGTAGTAGGTAGTATTTAATTGGCAAATGAAAATAAAGCGATTAATTAACTCTCTTTATGGCGACTAACTGATTATGAAGTGAATACGAGGTGTGCGCTATGTGTGTGCAATGTGTGCAATGTATGCAATTTGTGTTTGTACATAGAGAACTATCGTATAATACGCTGCATTAGGGTTAGTTAATTAATTAGTCCACGTTTAGTAGGTACAATTTATACGAGTAGTATATAGTAGTAGTAGAATCAAACGTATATTTAATTAATATTACCTCTCATCATATTAAAGTCTTTCGAAAATGCGCCATTGCAATTAATTTATAATTTATACAGGCACATAAAAACGATTAGCAGTAGCTGCTAGTTTAATTTTAAATTTAAAATTAAATTTTTTCGTTGTTTTTAGAATTTTATTTGAAGCTTTTTTAAATTTTTGTTCGAAAATTAACTTAAAAAGTAATAAAAAGTTTTTTGCTAAAGGGCTTTCATTTCTTTTAGAATAGGTAAAAATTAATTATGAAAAATTAATAATAAAGTTGAAAAATTAGAGTAATTGACTTTTCAATTACAATTATTAAAAATTTTTTTTTATGATTATTTAAATAAATTTTAAAGTTCTAAACTAAAAACAATTTTAAAGTAACAAAAAATTAAAAAAAAAAGGTATTTACATAAATAGTAATTTAAAATTTATGTAGATCACATGAATTATCTAATAAAACCTAAAAAAAATTTCTAAAAAAGGGATTTTCAGTTTTCTGAGTTGCTTCAACTATTAAAAACTATGATAACTGCTTTTTAAAATGTCCGCTATGGTAAATAATTAGTAGCTTATAAAATAATCAAGTCAATTTTCAATTATTTTCATTCGTTCGATAATTATTTAATAATATTCAATATTTTTTTAATTAAAGAAAGTTTAAGTTTCTATTTCAGCAGTTAGCTCAAGAAACTTAATACTTAAAACTAATAAAAGAAGTATTTTAATAAAAGAAACAAATCGAAACTCGGAGAAATTTTAATGAAAATTTAACTGTTTATCAAATTAAGAAGTAAGCTTTCCAAAAACTAAAAGAAGAAAACACTTTTTCGGTCTTCTTCCGTTGTTTCTTCAATTAGTTACAAATTTCCAAATAACTTTTGAAACTTACCAGATATAAAAATTAAATTAAACCTTTGAAATTTAATCAAATTCAACTAACAATTTCATTTTACTTTTTCATTAAAAAAAACTTCTTATTAATTAAGAAATAAAATTAAAACAAACAAAATATTAAAAAAAAAATTAATAAAAAATAAACAAAAAAGAAATAATAAAACAAAAGGTGTGAACAAATAAAAGAAACAACAGAAGCAACCAGAAAAAAAAGTAAAAAGAATCATAAAAAAATAAAGGGTGCGAAACGGACAAGGGGATGCAACAGGCATACACACCGAAATAATAATAACACGTAGCGAAAATGCGTGTGCTCGTGCTGTGGCGGCTGCGGAGGCGGCGGCGGCGGCAGCGTCGGCCGTATAAGCAATAGCACATAGTTATTTCACTACGTGGCGGCATTCTAAGGGAGAAAGATTTCCTTGTATACTGCTGCTTGCTGTATATGCTACGTGTACTTTCCACACCCTCTGCTCAATTCAACCCCTAAACTCACTGACTCGACTGCTGCTTGCTGCTTGCTGCTTACTGCTGCTGCTAGCTGCTGAACGAACGCATTTTTGCCGATTGCGGAGACCCTCGCATTGTGTGCTCAGCGTACTTTACTTCTTCGAGAACGGGTCGTTGCCGCCGCCGTATAAAAGGCGGAAATTTCCTGTTTTATGTCCACACACAATAATACCGACACACTCATATATAAACACCCACACATAAGCATACAAAACACAAACACATAGTATACAAATGTATCGTTCTACGAGTATGTACGGTTTCTATGTAGTTTGTATTGTGTAATACATATGTTGATCGGATGAATCGAGCGTGCCCTTTTTGGTCGGTTTGCTGGAAGCAAAGCAGTAGCTTTGCATCCCCCCAACCGAAGAAAAATTTCTTTTCAAGCCGAAAAAAGCAACAGATCTACAATCAGAGCAAACTAAAGGAAGAAACGATAAGACGACAAAGCAGTCGTTTTGCGTGATTTCTTTTATCTTTTTTTCTTTCTATAGCCTCCGTTTTTAATTTCTTTCAATTGCTTCTACAAATTGATTGCTTTCATTTAATTCCATCAAAGAGCATTTCATTATTTATCGATTTAATTATTTTATTAAATATTTGATTATTTATAAAAGAAAACAAAACAACAAAAATTAATCAATAAAATACTAAAGATGAAAACAGTTAAATTTACTTGAAAAAAATGTAAAAAAAAGCAAAAACATACAAAGAATACAACTAAATCGATTCTTTTGTTTGTTTGACACTTGAATTAAATCGCAAATCAATTGCTTTTTTGCAATATTTAAATTTCGCGCGTATTCAATTCGAGTACACCCTACGGTACCCTTTAGAAATTGCAAATGTACTTTTTTAACTGTTGCTGTCTTTGCTCCCTTTGCTCCCTTTGCCACAATTTCCGCCTAATGATTTTCCTTTATTTATTTTATACGTTGCAAGTGTTCAATATATAAAGTGATAAAGACTGTTTAAACATATAGTAAATATACACACAAATAGGAAGGAATTGGAAGGCAAAGCGAGGCGAGAGAAATAGGGAAAATTAGCGGAAAATTTACGCCAAGTTTGAATGTAAACAAATTTACGAGGACAATAATAGTAATAGTAATGATGATGATGATAATAATAATAATAATAATAATAATAATGTTGCCAAATTACTTCGCAATGCAGTGCTCTGTGCGCGCATTTTCGCTTTTATTATGTAATTACCCTGGCGCTTTATATCAACCTTTTATACAGTATAGAAAAAAAGCTCAGTACCCACTGGAATTTTATTCAAAAGCCACAATAAAAAATAAATTTGGAAAATTTTCACGTTTTTATTTTATCATTATAAGATTGCTAAGCATATTAATAAGTAATAAAAATCATTTTTTATTTTACTTTTGCTTAAAAAAAAAAAATAAAGAAAGCAAAACGGAAAAGAAAAGAAAGCGGTTTTATTGCAATTTGCATTAATTTAAAAACTTGCATGTCAAGGGTATTAGATGAAATGTACACGAAAACTCAATAAAACGATCAAATGAAAAAGTCAAATATAACGGTTGATTTATCAGCGACACTTAAAACGTTTCGTTTTTATTTTTCGCCCATAAAAAACTACTTTAAAGGAACTTTAATTTTTTTTTTCTTTTTTCAGAATTACTTTTTATGATTTGTTGGCTTTATTTCATGCAATCAAGAGCTAAAGCACCTTAAAGTACTATTTTTCTGAATAAATAAACCATTTTCAATATTTTTTAGAAGGTTTTTGCAAAGTTAATAAAGTTTTTTTCAATGAAATTAAAATTTAAATACATTTGTTACCCTGTTTGAGAGTTGCGCAAATTTAGTACCCGTTCAGAGAGTACCTTCTTAGGCTTAGTGAACATAACCTATAAATTTGGAAAATTAGTGTTGTAATTTAAATAGTTTATATCTCGGTTAATAATGCGTTAAAAAATATGATTTAAACGGTGATTTATTTGTTTTAGTGGTTATTTTTATAATAATTTAAAAAAAATTGTAGTTTTTGATGGGAAAGTAGATATTTCGATATGGTCCAAAAGTGGTTAAAATTACATTTTTTTCAAAATTGTGCTGCTATTTTTATAGAAGACTTAGGATTAAAGTATTTATTGTTGTGGAAAGCAGAATAACTGAAGTTTATGTAAGTGCAACTTTCAAAAATTTCCATTGAAATTTGAAGAAACTGTAGAGTTCTAAACTAGTGCTTAATTTAAGAAATTTCAAATGCCTAAAAAATAACTTAAAATTAATGCAAAAAATAAAAAATGGCATGTTTTCATTTATAATTAATTAGTTTTATATATTTATGTACTAAAAATGTCAATTTTTCAAAAACTGTAAAAAATGCATTTTTACCCTTCGAAGAAGCTGCTTCGACAAGTCAAAATTTCCAAAATTGCTATTTTCTTAATTTTTAGGTACTTATACTGGAAAATATTACTAAATATTATATATAAATAAGTAATTTTTAATTTTTATTGTATAATATAATCGATTTTAATAGTTTTGGCAAATACAACTGAATTTTAGAGTTTAGTTGAAATTATAAGTCAAGCTGTTGTGCCAACAAAGCGCAATTGGTATTGAAATCACTGAAAACAATAGCCTGATTATTTATGGCCTCGGTTATCAACAATAAATTGGCTATAATATATTAATTAGGAAGCAAATGAACAAACAAGAGTAATTGTTGCAGCAGTTAATTAATCGTGGGCCATTTATATTGCCTCTATCTCTCTTTCTCTGTCTCTCTATTTATGTAAATCGATGTAAAATTTATTATAAATTCTGTTTTACATAGTGTACACATAGCAGTATATATTTTGCAAATATATATATTATAATTATAAGGGATGGGTAAATATAAATTAAGTAAATGAATTATTTAGTTTACTTGAATTGTGCTTTCTCCTTCGATATTATTAATAAGTTATTATTAAAGAGGAAAATTCGCATTGAATATTTTCATTTTGTTATTATTTATTGTTACTTTAGTTGCTTGTCTTTATTATATAGTTATTTGTTTATATATTCTATAAAAAATATGAAAAATTTAAAGCAGTAATAATAAAAATTGTAATTAAAATTTTATTGAAATTCCAACGGAATTATAAAGCGTTTTTTATTGCAGAAATATAAAAATATATACTATGTAATGAAAATAAAAATGTTACTGGAAAAATAATAAAAGCAAATAATAAATTTTTGTTGTTTTTTGTAATTTATTTAATTATTTCAGTGCAGAGTTTAGTGTGAAATCGAAACAATTAAAAAGTAAGTAAAAAAAATTGTTTTTAAAATATTAAAACCGAATTTTAATTATAAATTTTAGAGGAAAACAGGAAATAAATTAATACTTAAGTAATAACTTAAATTTATTTTATTTAAATAACTGAATTAAGTTGATCTTAATTAAATTATCCATTTTTTTTAAATTTAAATAAATAAATAAAAAAGTTAAATGAATTATTTGGCAATTGAAACTTTATATTAAATTAAAAAACTAAAAATATTTTAGGGCAATCATTAATGAAAAACCCTGTATAATCAGTAAAAATAAAAATTCCTTGAAATAAAAAAATAAAAAAATAATAACATCATAAAAATTATCGGAGTTATGACCAATTTATAGCAATATTAAAATCGATATGGATCATTAAATGTAACATTAATAACGAAATAATAAAAAATGTAATTTAAAAATGTGTGACATTTTTATTACAGATGCATCATTAATTAAAAGAATTAATTTACCAAAACTACAACTTTTAACAAATTAAATTAAATTTCTCTTTAAGTAGAAATATCCTTTTTAATGTAAAATTGAGCATAATTTTTCTTTAAGCTGAAATTCCTTTTTTAACTAATTTAATTTAAAGAAGAATACCTTTTTTACTAATGTAATTTATTTCTTCTTTCAAAAATTACTTTTTAACACATTTTTTAAAAACAGAAAAAGCGAAATTGAAAACATAAGAAATCCATTTTCCATGCAACAAAAAAAAAACTCTAAAAAAGAATAAATTCCTCAAAAGAACCTAACAGCTAGAGCAAGAGATACATTTTTTTTTGCAGCAATTACAAGCGGAAAATTAAGCTCTAAGCTCAGAGAGAGCTCTTACGTGTCTCGTATAACGAAAAGGACAAAGGACATCTTACACATGGCAGCAGCAGCAGTAGCAGCAGCAGCAGCACTAACATGCCATGCCACTTTTGCTATTTATTTCATCCTCTTTTCTTCTTTTTTCCGCTTTTTATATTTTTTGAGCGCCGCTACCAATTCGCGTTAATACCACCGCCTCACAGTGGCGGCGGTAATCTACGAGAATGATTTATACCACTTACTAGCTTCCACACACCCACACACACACACACACACACACAACAATATTCTTCTGCTCTTAATGCATTTTATTCTTCCGTCTCTGTCCTATTTTTCTTTTTTTTGGTGTGTTAAATGTCTGCTCACTGCTCAGTATATAACAGCATCAAAATTTTTATTTTTAACCGCCCCGCGTACCCTTACAAACAAATATATGCTGCATATGTAGCAGCAGAAGGAAAATTGTGAAAAAGTAAAAATAAATAGGTGCAGCGAGACAATAGACAGCTTTTAGGAGACGAAAACTAAATCGAAATCGAAATGAACAATATTATCCGTTGCAGTCTTTCCTTCAATGCAGTTTCAACAATTTCAACAGTGGTAGAAGGAGCAGAGAAGCAGTAGAAGTGTGGTATAAGTGTAAAGAAGTAATCGTATAAGTCTTTGAGTGAGTGCTTGCTAGTGTGGAGGCAGCGGAGGCAACGGAGGCAACGGAGGCAGCCGCCCCCGCACGGAACCTATTAAGTCTATTGTGTGACCGGCACGTTCCGGCAACGGACTTTTTCCCAAACTCAATTTTACAAGCAATTTACTGCCGCTAGTGGAAAATTAATTAATCTCCCTCATTCGACATTACACACACACACACAACACACACACAATCTTTTTTACTTCTTTGTATTTTTTATTTGTTTCCTTTTTTTATTTAGGAATTCTTAAAAATAAATATTTCTTAAAATAAAAATAAACAGATTTATTAAGGTAGAAATATTTATAAAAGCAAAAAGATTTCTAAAAATAAGAAAGATTCATTAAAATTATAAGATTGCTCGTAAATAAAAATATGTTTTTTAAATGAAAGAATGTTAACGGTGAAATATTTTAATTAAATAATAAATTTTCAATAAAAAATAAGTTTTCTTTAAGCTGATAAAAAAGGAAAACCAAACAAATAGAAACAAAGAAAATAAGCAATGAAAAGCGAAATGATGCAGCAATCTTTTTGGAGAAAAGAAGCAGAAAGCAATGATATGATTACGTAGCCGGATGAAAGGATAATAATACCGCCGCCTTGACCACGCTCCAACTGTAATAACCATCGTCCTGCCCGCCGCCTTCACATTTCACCTCACCCGCACATACAGAACACAAAATCACCTATATGCACTTTCTGCACATACTCGAACACACACACACACACACACACACATAAAACACATCTATTTATTTTCGTCCATATCTATGTATTGTTGGGCTATATAATTTTTTTTCATAGTGGTAGTAGTATAATGATTAAAAGTCGCACCGTGCACCGTGTGTTTATTAGCCTGCTGGCGTTTCGTTATTTTTCTTCTTTTCCTCTTTGCTCCTTCTTTCTGCTTTAGTTATTTCTTTCTCCTTGCTCTTCAAACACACATGATACATATAGACGCAGAGGTACAAGGATGGCTTGTGTAATTGCCATTAACAAAAGGGCGACAGAGCAGTAAATGGGCAAAAGGGCAAAGAGGAAAGAAGACATGGGATTTGCACATCGCAGCCATGGTAGGTTTACTATATTGAGGGGCATATATCCCAAGTGTGCTGCCGCCTCATCAACAACCAACTTTCCCGTGTCCTCCGCAATAATAATAATAATAATGTTCTGCAAGCGTTAAATTCCGCGGCTTATCTCTAGGTTTTATTTCTTATTCTCTTTCTCTTATAAAAGCGCACAGTACAAGCTATGTAGTCTTCATTTTAACAAGCAAGAGGTAAGCTTTATCTTTGTTCTTTGTTTTAATTAGCCATGGATTCTTTTTTATTTATAATACAGAAGTTCTAATTGCCAATTTAAATTCATTTAATTGAAGAGAATTTATATAATCATTTCATTATTATTAAAAGATGGTTGATTGTTATTTTTCTAGATTAAATTAAAACTTTATAAAGTTTCAGTATTTAAATTTATTTATAAAATTAATTATTTGAAATTTTTGAAATTGAAATGAATTGAATAAAAGCGTTTTATAAAATATTTTTAACTTTCGAATCGAAATAAAGAAATCAATTTTAGGTCTGTTAAGAATTAATTGAAAAAGAAATGTAATTAGAAGTTTTTATATTAAAAAATGTAACGTGAAAAATATTTTATTTAATTTAAAATCAAAATATTGATTTAAATTTAAAGTCTGCCAGCAATTTATAAAAAAAAAGTTATATAAAGTTTTAATATTTAAGAAAATATTATTTAAAAAATGAATTTATTTTTTGTGTAAATTTAAAGTTTAGAAAGTACAGAAATTTACTAAATTTAAATTCAGTCTTTAATTTATAAAATAATTAATTTAATTTTAGTTTTTATATTTAAAAAAGGGATTTAAAAAATCATTAAAATGAAATCACACAATTAAATCTTAAAAAGTCTCTGAAGAATTATTAAAAAAATATATATATAAAGTTTTTATATTACAAAAAATGTGATTTAAAAAATAATTTGCATTTATTTAAAAAGTATTTTGCATTAAAATCGAATTACAGTTAAGGCAGGGCAGGCAAAAGAAAACAGGAAAACAAGCAAAGGAAAATTATGTCTGCAAAATTTAAATTAAGTTAGACTGCATTATTGCTTGATTGATGCAAATTTCACGTTTTCCACAGATGTGGAGGCGGCCGCGGTCTAGAGCAGCAATGCTAGTGGTGCAGCAGTGGTGGTGGGTAGAAGGGAATAAAGTCTGGGGGCAATTACTTTATGGCATGCGACCGCACCAATTCCAGCAATGCAATCGAGGCAATTTAAGAGGAAAAACTTTTGAAATTAAATTGTAATCTTATAAAATAAATTTTTCCAATATAACTAAACAAAATTTCCCATATTTTTATTTGAATTTTTAGATAATTTTTCCATTTTCATTTGAATTATTATTTAATTTTCCTATTTACATTTGAATTTTGACTATTTTTTTCATTTTCATTTGAATTTTTAACTAATTTTTCCATTTTTATTTGAATTTGTAATTAAGATAATTTAATTTTTTATTAATTCATGAAAAATTATATTGAAACAAAAAATAATACGATATAAAACATAAAATTTTACAGATGAAAGAAGCTGAAAACACATTCAAGAAAAACCAATGCTATGAAAACAAAAACAGCAACAGAAAAAAAAAATGGAGCACAAGGGAGCACTGATAGATACAAATAATGATAAATAAACGCGTGTAGGAACACGTCGGGGGGCGGCGAAATAAATTCTCATAAAGTTGCATGTGACACAACACACCTTCCAAACCTAAACGCAGACAGCTAGGAAAAGAATATAGACGTTAGCAGTATAGCAGGAGGAACCCAAGAAAAAAAAACCCAACAATTTCCAGCGTTTCGCGTCTAAAGCTACAACACATCAAAGAAAAGTAAAGCAAAAAGCAAATAATAAAAAAAAAAAGGAAGAAAGCAGCCAGCAGAGAAAATGCAAAAGGAAATTTCAGCGGCGCGCGGATTACGTAGCCCACAACAGCCACAACTATAGTTATTCGTCTTCATTAGCGTCGAAAGCGGATTTGATTTCTTACCGCCGCCGCCCGCTGAACTTGTGTGTGCGTTAGATGATTTCTCAGCAGCGCAAACAACATTTGCAAACTACTTTGAGCTAATGCTGCTGCTGCTACACCGCCGACATGTATCGTCGATACACGAAGCCAAGCAAAGCAAAAGTAACTGTATAAAGTGTAGGCGGGCGGCGGGCGGCGGTGGCAGCAGCGACTCAGGGAGACGGTGGCGGCGGCGTTGCTGAAAGTTTCATTTGCAAGTGATTTATCATCGGGCTACGTCAAAGATAATGGCACACACATACAGCATGTACGGAGACTAACACGCCAATACTAAGAAATTCACTGATATGCAATGCAGAGGGAGAAAGAGAGAGAGAGAGTTAATTTGTTATCCGGGAGAATTTAAATCAAAGCGTATTTGAATGCGAAATCGGAGCTTTTATCGACAGTGTGCACGATCGCTATGGGCGAGATAAAGATTTTGCTATATAAAGAGTAGTAGTATAATAAAAAAAAGATTGAGCAGTGGTAGTTGAAGAAGAAGTAGAAAAAGAAGAAGAAGTGGCGAAGATAGTAAAGGCGCGGAGGAAAAATCGAACAATTATTATGATTCAATTGTGATTTATAGTCTCTACGAGTTTAAATCTCTTTTCCGTTCTCTGTTCTCTGTAATGCCTTTTTTGCTGCTGCTTTTTTTTTCTCTCTTTTGCTTCCTTTTTCTTTAAGCCTCAGTAGTTTTTTCTTGTAAAGCTGTTTGCAACTATAAAAGGATAAATTGCTTCGAGTGCATCCTTAAAATTTACTTGGGAAAATGTAAATGCTTCGAAAGTTTTAATGATGTCTTTGATTTTACTTTTGTTTTATTTTTTAATTAAAATTTTTAATAAAAAACTCTTTAAATATTTTTTTCGAAGAATTAAAAAAAAAATTGAAAAATTTATTGATTTTTTTAATGACGACTTTGATTTCACTTTTGTGTGTGTTTTTTCAATTAAAATTTTTATTAAAAAAATATTTTTAAAATATTTTCTTCGAAGAATTAAAGGAAAAATATTTAAAAATCAATTAATTTATTAAATAATTCATAAAATATTTCATAAATTTGTAAAATAATTTAAGAAATATAAAATAAATTAATAATTATAAAATAATTTCTCATTAATTAATTCATTAGCCATATCTGAAGCTTTAGCAAAGGTTTCCATTAAAATTCCTTTTTATCCTTTTTATCCATAAGAAATTAAAAAAACAAGAATTTTCAACAGAAGACAGAAGAAAAAAGAATTAAAGCAAAACAATTCGAAAAATAAAAGCAAGCATTTCAGGTGTAAAGCCCCGGGTAAAATATGTCTTAATAATTAATTACGGCATTATAATTAATCGTCTTTCGTATGCATTGAGTTTCGTTCGGCAAAAAGGAACAACTTGCGCATTGCACCCATCGGTAGAAGGAATCAATTAAAACATTTTAATAGGAAAAGTTGAGCCCCGCAGCCGCAAGTGTTAAACTTTGCAAGTTGCGAAAGGATCAGTTTATTAAAGAGACTGCTGTGTCTCTCGGCGGCGGCGGCGGCAGCGGCAGCGGCGGCAACCTGAGACTTGTGTCTTAAGCGTGGGCGCTAAAAGTGTACCCCCTCTGTTCATCGGTTCATCTCTTCTTTAGGTGTACTGCTACAGCACACAGTGGCTGCCACTGTGGCAGGTAACATAAAATATTTAATGTAAAGTAAGTGGTTGTATAGAGTTGTGTTGAGAGAGTTGAGAAAGGGGTTGAACCTCTACCGCCTCCTCCAATTTAGTAGTCACTTCGGTGGTAACAGTAGCAGCAGCAGTAGTAGTAGTAGTTGGTACTGGTGGTGGTAATATGGGCGACATAATGAAATATCAAGAAGTGTGCAGGATTCGCGACTAATATTTAAGGCAGCCTCTCTGCTTTCGTAATTCCTTTAATAAGTGCGCGAGATTTAGCGTTGGCGGCAACGTTATCAGCAGTGAGAAATTTAGAAATTTAAGGGCTGATGACGCGATATGAAAAGTTAACAACAGAAATTGCACTAACACTAAGATGTGTTTTGCAAGAAGATCAAGACGAAGATAATGATGAAGATGAAGATGGGGATAGAAAGTTTGTGCGCACTGTGTGTGTGTGTGTGCAATTTTCATTATTATTAAATGCGAATCTTTTTAATCCTCGGGAATAAATTTGGATTTAATATTGCGAGCAACGCCCGATCCTGCATTTTTAATAAACATTTAAGGGTTCTTTACACAAAGTATTACTAGTACAAAAATTTAGGGTTTGTTAATTTTTTCCCTGCTTTAAATCCTTCTTTTGTTTAATTTTTCAGTTGAAAAAAATTTTTTTTTTAATTAGCTTTCTGTTTTTTAATAATTTTAAGTCAGGTTTTTTTTTAATAAATATAAATAAATCAAGTATTATTATATGAAATAAAATTTTAAATATTTAAATTTATAATAATCATTATAAAGACTTAAATTAATTTGTAATAGATTTTACTACTAATTTTTATTAGTAGGTCGACGGGTGCAAGTCAAGCGGACAAGTACGTTACGCCCTAACGTTAGCGTCGCCAACAGTCGGTCTCTACTTTAAACGGCGCGCTCTGCTTACAGTCCGGTCGCGCGCCTCGCTAACGTTGCGTCGTCGATGGTAGCGCTATAAAGTACACCCCTTAATAAAATTGACGTTAAATAATTAAAAAAAATAATAATAATTTATAATTTATTTATGGTAATTAAAGGTAATTTAATTAACAATAAGTACGTGAAAAATTAATTTAAATCGGTCTATTCATTTAGTTTTAATAAGCAAATTACTAACGAACGATCAGATAATAATTAATTACTCTTTTGCTAATTAAGCTAAAGCAACTATTTTAGTCTTTTATTAAAAAGACAATATTATCAGCTATTTAACTAATATAATACCAGTAATTTTTAATTAGCAAATAAAAGTTTATTAATTTTTTTCTTACGCTATATTTACATCACAAATTTAAAATAAAAAAAGCTTCTCATTTTACAAGTCCACATTCAATAAAAAAAAAAACAATAACTTTCCAATGCAATAACAAAAAAAACTTAATAAAAAACTGCGAAATTTTATGCTTTTGTAAATACGTCAGTAAAAATTGTTAATATAATTTACGATGAAGAAAAAGAAGAAGTAAAAAAAAGTAAATGAAATAAATCGATGGAAGAGAAAATAGGGGAAAATAAACACATCCTTTGGACTCACTTAAAAGCCGCCCTTTTCAGCATATCAAAAAATCAGGACCCTTCGACCAATAAAAATCTATGCCCCGTGAAATATAAAAATAATAATAATAACAGTAAAAATGAATCCTTCAAGGGTCCACCCTTCACCCCTAAACGAAAATTTACTCTTATTTTTACCCTTTGCAATAGTAAACAGCCCGCTCTGCTCTGTTTGATAAGCAATAAAACACTGACATTTCTCAAGGAAATGATTACACAAGCTGTGAATACTTTACAACTCATCAGAAAATGAAAAAAAAATAGTTTTTTAAAAGAATTCAAAAAAACAACTTATTTATTATTATTATTTAAGAAATAAAATGAAACTATCGGAAAATAAAACAAAGAAGTCAAAATAAAAAACAAAAATCAAGCAAAAAAAAGCCCCAAAACACTCGAAAAAAGTGGGTAGGTTATAGCTGGGGTGGTGGCAGAGGAGGGTGGTAAAATACCATAACAATAAGGTGGGTAATGGCGAGTCCGTCCTGCGGGAAAACGGTGAGAGAGCGTTTATGAAATGAGCGACGGCCCCATAGGGCAGTTGATGCCATTACCTTTTTCCCTTCAACCCAACGAAGCCAAGCCAAGCCAAGCAAGCAGCTACTACATATTTACAGCAGCAGCAGCAGTAGTAGCAAAAGCAAAAGCAAAAGCAAAAGCGGCGGCAGCAGAGCAGAGAGCACGAGCTATTTTGCCGCCACCGAGAGGCCACCGAAAGGTATCTATATCCTCCCATACCAAGGTGCCCAGCTATAGTTAGCTCAGATTTGCAGGGGTCTTATAAAAGCGAATGGATATTACGAAGACGATGGCGGTCGTGAAAATGGAAACGGCGCTTCCAAACTGCCACGATGCGATTTTTCTCTTTTACTTTCTACCACCTTTTTGTATCTAGGTGATTTTTTCTTCTTCTTTCTTTTCGTTTTTTATCTTTTTAACAAAATCTGCGGGCTTTACATTTTCATAAGATGAAATTTACTTACTTTTATCAAATATAGTTTGCTGTACTTTAATTTTATTTATTTGATTTTTAATTTTTTATTATTGAATTATTTCTTTTTTGGTTAAAAAAGGATTATTTTAAGAAAAATTGACTATTTGAAAAAATATATAAATTAGTTGTAATAAATGTCTTGACATTATTTTTAGGAATTTAAGAATAATGCAGTAAGTAGAAGCAGAAGCAGCAATAGCAGACTAATATAATAATAATGATGATAATAATAATAATAAAGTACGTGCATCGCAATTAATAACGCCAATTTATTTATGGCATATCGTAAATATCGACTCCGGCTATTTTATATTATATGGGCGACGTAAACGGCAATAAACTACCACGTCGATGAATAAAAATAAATTTCATTAAAAAATAAATAAAAAGTACCAAAAATTACGCGAATAAACATCGATAATAATTATTCATCACTTTAAATAAATTAATCTCTTTAAATGTTCTAAATAAATTGCTAATATTAAAAAAAAAACTTTAAAATTACATTTTTCGACTTTATCATTAAATAAATCTGCTAATTAAAATGTTTTTTTAATCAGTAAACACTTTGCTTAATTAGGAATTTAATAAACTAACCAAACAGTCAAAAAAAAGTTAAAAAAAAGATCACAAGACTGAAAAAAATTTTGCAAATATAAAAAAAAACTTTACAATTAAATTTTTCGACTTTATCATTAAATAAATCTGCTAATTAAAATGTTTTTTTAATCAGTAAACACTTTGCTTAATTAAAAATTTAATAAACTAACCAATCAGTCAAAAAAAAGTTAAAAAAAAGATCACAAGACTGAAAAAAAATTTGCAAATATAAAAAAAAACTTTACAATTAAATTTTTCGACTTTATCATTAACTAAATCAGATAATTAAAATGTTTTTTTAATAAGTAAAGACTTTGCTTTATTACGAATTAATAAACAAAAAAAGGAGTCAAAAAAGAGTCCGAAAAAAGAACACAAAACCGAAAAAAAAAAAACAATACTAAAAAAAAATTATATTTTTTACTTTTTCATTGAATTTTATTAATTAAATCTCCTAATTAAAATGTATTTTTAATAAGCAAAGATTCCGCTTAATTAAAAATGTAACAAAGGAAACAAAGAGTCCGAAAAAAGAACCGAAAACCGAAAAAAAAGGACAAAAGAGATAAAAATAAAAGGTAAAGGTACACGTAGAAAGGACTGTAGATTATTATTTCGTAATTAAGGTAAAAGTTTAGGCATTTAGGACTCACCTTTGGTTCCGTAATTAGTCGCCTGTGATAGTGGTCGTTGGGCTCGAGGGACCGCTTGTGGACGTGCTTGTGCTCGAACAAATAATATCCTTTCAAACTGCCGACCTGCAACAGCAAAAAACCAACCGACAATATAAAATAATGCTCTCTGTAACTATTGCTACTTGTAAAAACAAAACAAAATAAAAAAAAAAAAAACAAAGAAAAACGTAAACTAAAAAACAAAAAAAGAGAAAGTAAAATAAAGGAAAGAGGAAAACAAACAGCTGAATATAGTATAAAACACAAAATAATATAATGGCAATAATGAAAATGGCTCCCTTAATAATATAATGCGTTGCGTTCAGTGGCGGGGAAGAGAAAACAATGAAAATTATTTTCATTATTATTATTATTGTTAGTTATACAGCTATTTGGATAATGAAAATCGTAAATTTTAATTACTTCCTTCTTGTATACACCTCCCATACCACACTCTTGTTTCTCTTTCTACGAGTATACTTTTCGGTTAAGTACCACTAATTAAAGTACACTTTTGCTCTTTGTTTTCGACGTAAAAAAAGGTTTTTATTTAGCTGTTATGAAAGTACTTTAAGGCAGTTAATTATTACTTTTTTTTGTTTTTTTTTTCTCTCTTTAATTATAAAACAGAAAAAAAAACAAATAAGCAGAAAGCTACTTAAAGAAGTAATTTTAAGTTTTTTGTTTCGACGGCGGAGGGTTGAAGAGAATGTAGCGGTGCAGTAAATATCTTTGGGAATGTTTAGCCGGTGCGATATTAGGACACTAAGTACTAAGTGTGCGGGCGTTAAGTAACTGAGAGATCCCGTAAAGCCGGTAATTAGGGCCGCAATAACAACGCACAACGATAATAACTCTTGCTATGCGAATGTATTAGCTTTGTTTTAACGTAAATATTTTCACTTTGCTGTTTTCTTTTCCCTTGGCTAGCTTAATAATTTCAAAAGTTTTTAGCTGTTTTCTCTTCGTTGTTTCAAAAGATCACAAAGAAGAAAAAAATACTTTTGAATACATTTAAAATTAAAATAAAAAACCAAAATTGAAATATTAGATTACTTTAACATACTTTTGTAATATTTTTCTTGCATTTATTGCAAAATATATGGAATTATAAAAATTAAAACAATTTCCTTCAAGGTGAATTTTTGGGGGTGTTAATTACAGTGGAAAACATCGACAGCGCAACGTTAGCGAGACGCGCAATCGGACTATGAGCATCGCGCGCCGAGTAATACCGAGACCGACTGCTGCGGAATCTAACGTTAGGGCGTAACGTACTTGTCGGACATGCCACGAATTTACTAGTAAAAACTAAAAGTAAAAATAATTTTTTTTTATTATAAATTATTTAAATAGCTGATTTAATTGTCTATATAAAACATCTTTTTTTTTATTTTTATCTTATTTTTTATCTAGGATAATTATTTCTAAAGTAATTAATTATTTTCTCGTCGCTCTAAAAATTAGTGGAATGTCAATAAAAAGTCCTCGGGTAATTTGTTTATAAAATCTAAAGTAATAAACTGATCATCATGATTTTTTAAATTATTTATTACCAATTAAATTGTCTTTAATAAAGTCATGGAAATTTTAAATTTAAAGATTTTTCCGATTACTTTACTAGGAGACTTCTTTAGGGATGCAAAAATTTTTATAATAAAAAATACCGCAAATAAAAATGAACAAATTTTAAATTAATTAAATAGTTGATTAAATTATCTATTAAATGACGAAAAAATTGTTGCATCAGCATAATTAGTTCTAAAGTTATTAATTGTTTTCTGAACGTTCGTCGTGTGATTTTTTTAATAATAAAAAGTCACTTCACAAAATTATTTATAAAATTAAAACTAGTAAACCGATTTTAATGATTTCTTTACTAAATAATGACTAAATAAATTTTCTTTTATTGCGTTTCCTTCGTTAATAGTACTTTGTAATAATTTTTCTATAATTGACACAGTTGCAAATTAAAGAAAGCATTTTTTTTTAATTAATTAATTCATCAAGAAAAATGTCCATTACATTTGATTAACAAAAATAAAACAGAAATATATAATAAATTAGAGATTTTTCCTTATAATTACCCTATAAATACTAAATATTAAAAGTTAAAAATAAAAATTACCAAAGGCAACAAACCGTGACAAATAATGGCAATAATAAAACTGAAAATTAGGTGGAAAACATGCAACAGGAGCAATCACTACGCACATACGAGTACAGTATGGTGTGGAGAGAAACAAAGAAATAAAGAAACGCACGTATAATAATAGAAAGTGCGGAAAAAAGGGAGAGAAAGAGAGAGAGAGCGGCGACGGCAGTCTGAAAAATATATTCGCAATTCGCTGGAATTTTGTGTCCAATAAAGAAGAGTTAGTATACTAATATTGCAATCCGGGCAAATTGTTCTCCGCCATTCGCACGACACACGTATAAAGTGTGTATAAAGGGCGTGTAGCACCCTGATAATACATATTACATACAGATATAGAATGTACGGTACGCGGTACGTATAAAACGCTCACCTATTTTATGAAATACTCAGCTCGGCCGGTGGTGCCAACAGAATAAATAAATTATTTCTCATTCCATTCTGTATCACTTTTTTTTTTTTACTTTTTTATTAATTTTCAGAATACTTAAAATATTTAAATCTTCACTTATTTTACTCGTAATAAAAATAATATACACAAAATGTGCAAAATAAAGAATTCAAATTACGAAATTGCTCATCAGTGGTGAATGAAAATAAATTTTTAAAAAAACAAAGGCAAATATGAAAATTAAAGGGAATTTTCATCTTGTGGCAACGCTAGTTAATTAATGTCGCGCTTTCAAATATGTGTATTATCTGCTCGGCATTCTACATAACCGATATTTACATGAAGAGATATGTTTTGCGAGCAGCACATAATGGCTTTCTGATAATTGTAACGTACGGCTTTTCTGTTTTAATAAAAATACGAGCGCGGAAAATGCAACGGGAGAGCGCGGTAAAAGCGCGCAAAAATGACCGTATTGCGACTGATAACGCAAATATTAATATAAAGGGTGACAAATTTCGGTTTCGGCGCGCTTTAACGGTTACATTTTATGCGCGCATTTTTTTTTTTTTTTTCGTTTTCGTTGCCGATTCCAAAAGTGCTTTTTCCTGTTTACTCTACCGTTACATTTAAACAATTTATGTTTTCACATATTCTACAAATATCATAAATAAAAATAAATTATGGCAATTCTTTTTGCTTTTGTTTTTAATTGCTTGATGGTTATTTTTGTTTTGTTTACTTTTATCCGGGGTTTTTTAATTTAAAAATATTTATTTAATTTTTTATTATGAAATTTTTTATAAAGAAACTAAGTGAAAATATAATTATTAATTGGAAAATTGCAATTGAATTTTTTTTTTTAAATAAAATATAGAAATGTAAATTAACTACAAAACGAAATTACCACCGCCAATGAAATAGCCTCTGGGAAAAAATTGTCTAAATAGAAAATTAATTGAAGATTTTAAAAGGTAATCTAATTATTTATAATTTAGTGAAGAAATCATTAAAATCGGGTTGTTAATTTAGATTTTATTAACAAATTACTAAGGGACCTTTTTATTGCAAAGTTGTCAAATGACAAACGGTAAAAAATAATTAATTATTCTTGAACTAATAAAGCTAGAGTAACATTTTTTATGTTATTTAAAAGATAATTTAATCAGTTATTTAAATATTTCATAATAATTAAACTTTTTTTATTTTATTACTTATATTATTGCTAAGTAAGGGTCGCGGATAATAATGGCAGCGCGTGTATGACAAGTACGTTACGCCCTAACGTTAGAGTCGCCAGCACTCGGTCTCGACTTTAAGCGACGCGCTAAGCTTATAGTCTGGTCGAGCGTGTCACTAACGTTACGCCGACGATGATGACGACAGTAAATACCACCCCTAATGAAAACACCTTGTCCAAAATCAGAAAATAGTTCAAATTTAAAATTTCTTTAGGCAAATCAAGGAAAATATAATAATCTACTAATTTGAGAGAGAAACATTAAGATCTGTTTATTATTTTTGAATTTTATTAACAAGTTACTATGAGGAATTTTTGTTGCACAAACCATCAATGACGAACGATCAGAAAATAATTAATTGCTCTTGAACTAATTAACTTTGAGCGAAATTTTTTTAATCATTTAAAAGATACCCTATCCTGCTATTAATTAATTTAATAATTACTAAATTTTTGATTATTATTATAACAAATAAATTAAATTGAAAAATAGTGTTATAAATTTTGTAAATTGCAATCCTTACTAGTTAATATAACAAAAACAACTCGTAATAAAATTGTTTCTATTTAAAAAAGTAGCAGGAATTGTAATAATCATCAAATAAAATACAAAAGTTTTAACAAAAATGAAAAATAAAGTTAATTAACATCCAAACCAAATTTTTAGACACTAATTTCCCAGTAGACTCTAATCAGTCATCTACATTTCATTCATTTTTTTAGTTTCTACACTTCGTTAACAATAAAAAAAAGAAAACCTTCATAATAAAACAAGCTTTTTCTGATAAAAGAAAAAAAAAATTGCTCAATATTTGAACATAATTTGTAAAATATTAAAAACCATAAAAATAATAAAAGAAAACTCATCACTTTTCATCACTAAATAATATAAATATAAAATACATTTTTTTCGTACAGCAATAATTCAATATTAAACCTCCGTAGCTGTGGCTTCTCAGCTCTTCGTCAGTTTGTCCTCGGCGGTGGTATTTTCCCAAAGTGGCATTTCCCTTGCCATTCCCATCTTCAGCATCGTTCCGCAGCAGTAAGAGACGGCGGGCGGTTTTCTTTTGACGCCCGCAAATTTGTCACATGTCTACTCCGAGGAATGTTATACGTGTAATATATCGGGATGACTGCTCGCTGACGTCTTTATTTTATACATCTATCTGCAGACCAGATAACACGCACACACCTACATAGAAATACAGATACAGACAGACATACAGATGTACAGATGTAGAAGCACCCTGCCGAGGATGTCATTGGGAACGCAAAGTGACGGCAAAAGGCACACGTCATCAGGGATATATTTCCGAACGCACTGCCTAACTTTTTCCCTCTTCCTTTTATTATTACATTTTCCTCCTTACTTGCTTGCCACATATCTATTTCATAAGGATTCGTCGTTTTCGTTTTTTTTTTCTCTTTTCTTTTCGTTTCATTATCTTGCACATTAGCAGTGGCCCAGTAAATACGTGGTGGGTTTCCATAAGCCAAAAGCAGTTAATCTGTTAGCCTTAAAGCTGTATCTTGAACGAAACTCGGTAATTTTTTATGCGCGTAAATTGCCTCGAGTGCTTCTTCTTCTTCGTATTCTTCTTCTTCTTATTCTTCTACCACAGTCTTTGTTTTAGAAGGACAAAGGAATTATTTATGTATAAACTCTCTACTTTAGGATGGAAATTTTTAATCTGCTATAAAAATAATTATATTTTCAAATAAAAAACAACTTTTTTTAATAATTCATTCAAATAAATTATAAAAAAAAATAATAATTTATTTAATAAAAATAAAAATCAAAGTTTAAGCTATAAACTGTATGGGAAGACAAGATGATGATGTAGATTTACATTAATTGTTTAATTTAATGTGGCCGTTCTTCGATGGCTGATGGGAAAAACAAACAGAAAAGACCTCTTCCACATAATTATTGTAAAAGCTCGAGGACTGGGACACGATTTTCTACTTTAGCCCCTCTCCAGACAAAGGGACGCTTTTATTTACTTCCTCGAACACACACACACAGACACGGTACACACATATATCGAGCGTTTTCGCTCTGGAAAACAGAAAACAGAAAACACGGCCACACGATTTCCCACTTGTGCTTCGAAACGCATCACCGATTATTACCCATCGGCAGCAACCACTCGCAAACTTCAATCTTCTTGTTCTTTTTTTTTTCATCTAGTTATTATTATTTTTACTATTGTTTCTTTTACAAAAATCGCATGTAAAAATATTATAATAAGTAATAAACTTAAATTTTGAAAAAAAGTAAAAATTATTAGAAATTTAAGGAATAATAACAAAAAAAAATAAAAAATAAAGATTAAGAGTTTGGCTTGTGCCAAAAGCAAAGATTTTCATTTCGATACAGGTGTTTACCGTTCTAATCTTTAAGCTTTTAGCTTTGCTTGCTGTTCTTGAGCGACTTAAACGAAGAGGAATTTAAAAGTTGCGCGCATCCGGCCAACCCTTAGAGGGTTACCTCGTAGGTACTATTAGTAACAAAAAAAAAAGCACGAAAACGAAGAAGGAATTAAGCTGCGACGAGTTTTCACTAATAATCTCTTGGAAATCTGCGCGCCGGCGATACAACGCGGTGCCAAATAGGGACGGCTGCAATTTCAAAGTTTCTTCTTGCTTTTAACAGCCAAGTAGTTGCAATGGCAGCAGATAACGTCACGTTCGTACATGTACACCCACTCGTATAGAGAGTACTAAGCGTGCGGGAAAACACGGAGGCAAATACATACAAAGTACAGAGTTTACTTTTACCGCGCACCGATATTTACGTAAAACCATTAAAACGGCAAAGATTTCCTTTAATAATCCTCTCCGACCGAGATTAAAACGATTGCCTGATGCGAATTTCCTTTCTCTTCCGGCTTTGCTTAATTTTTCTTTAATGTTACGACTTCAAAATATATACTAAGCAGTTAGTCTCGTACATACTATAGGTATAGCTTATTAAGTTGTCTTGTCATTTTCCTCCTGCTTTTCCTCCGGCAAAGAGGAAATTAAAATGTTTATGTTGTCGATTAGTGGGTTTGTTAATTAATGGTGTATTTACTATATGTTTATTACTAAAATTGTTACAATATTTTGATTTGTTTAAGAGTTATTAGAAATTATTTACTGTTTTTTATGAAATAAAAATTAAATTGTAAAAAAAACTGGGTTAATTTATTTGTTTATAAAAATAATTTTTAAGTCCGATTTTATAATTTTTATTTTTTCTAGTTGTTACTAAATAAATTGTCTTTAATAATCCTGAAGAAATTTTGAATTAAAATAATTTTCGGACTTTCTACAGGATGATTTCTTCGGGGAGCGGTAATTACTGCGCAAACATCAACAGAGCAACGTTAGTGGCACGCGCGACCGGACTATAAGCATAGCGCGTCGAGTAAAACCAAGACGGACTGCTGGGGAGTCTAACGTTAGCGCGTAACGTACTTGTAGTGTTGACTCGCATCGTCATGCATGACGTTGCGTCACTAGGCGATTTGCAACCAACATTTCTCAAAGAAAATTTCAAATAAAACCTAAATTATTAAACCGATCTTAATGATTCTTCACTTAATTATTGCCAATTAAATTGCATTTAATTATCTTAAACAAATTTTACATTTAACCAATTTTCAAATTCATTTCCAGACAACTTTATTGGATGCGGCAATTATTTTTCTAATAATAAAACTAAAATTTAAATGCTCATATAAATTATAGGATTAGAAAATAAAATACAAATTACAGTGTCTTAAATATTTCAATTACTAACTAATTAATGAAGTAACACTTGAGAAAATTTATTAAGGTCCCGGTAAAAGTTTCGAAATGTTTTATTTAAAACATACAGCGCCTGGTGTGGTGTGAAAGCGCCGGACAACAGTACTAAGCCTATGCTGCTGCTGCTGCTGCTGCTTGCTGCTTCGGCCAGTCCTATAAAACTTGCCGCCTTTGCCGAAACCTGAATAATAGAGGCGATTAGCTCGTTAACTTTTAACTTTATCAGGGCGCGCGTGAATGCGAAGTGAAACTAAAGGCACATAAATATAAATTGCTCGCAATGGAACACAACGAACGAACGAACGTTGTGAACGATGGGGGCGAGACAGACTGTGAAAAGTGGCGTGCTGTGCCGCCGCTTGTATTGAATTGATAAAAGACGCGAAACTTAATTATAAGCGCGGGACGAAAGCTTTTCTTTGATCTCGCCCTGCAAATTGATTGGAAATTTAATTGCCGTTTCGCTATATTGCCTTATTTACCCCCGTTTTCCCTTTTCTTTTATTTGTTATTCGTTATTCACAAACGACTCACACCCTTTGACTTGTTTTTACTTTTCTTTATTTCCATTTTTTTTTTCGTTCGATATTAATTGCAGAAAATGATGGAAAACTTAAATTAAAAATTGAAAATTACTTTGCTTTGCTTTAATGTTCGGTAAATAAATAAAAAAAACTATTGATTGCGTTGTGCCTTTATGCTTTCAAATAATTATTAATTAAAAAAAACCTAAAAACTGCATAAAAAAAAAGTAAATGCGTGCACACGTTTTCGATGGAAATTAATTACTATTTTCATTAAGAGATACACACAGAGCTTGCTTTCAACGAATATTGCGCTCGCTGCGTTTCGTTATTATGATGATTTTGTCTTTCCACTTTCATATTCCGCCTGCTGCTATATCATTTGCCATATGTACTTTATATACAGGGTGTCCCAGCGAAAAGTATCCACCCGGAATAACATGAAAACTACTCATTTTAAGAAAAATCCCTGAGACACGTCAATTTTTGTTGTTAGGGGGACATCTCTTGGAATATTTCGTTATGACGTAACAGTCATCCCCTGCCCCCCACGGCCCCCGACTTAAAAATCTTAAATGGCAAGGGGGGTCGAGTGACCCCTCATTTTAAAGAGAATATGGGCAATTTGTATCAATTTCATTAATTAATTACAACAAAACTATTGAATCGATTTAAATGCGGTTTTCACTATTATATTGAAAAAAATATTCTCTTTAA